>JAECUM010006888.1:0-32317 GCA_016617855.1 Megalonaias nervosa
TTTTTTACAATGGGAGGAAACATTAATAAATGAAACAGTAAATGTAAACTATAAAAATACATACCATACTCCTTCGTGGTTTAAATAGTTACAGTACATCTATATACACTCCAGTTAAATCCCAAGAAAGACCATTTCGCATGCTGTCCAATTTTCTTTGCAAGTATCACGACCTCTCCATTCCCAATAAATAGGATTTTTTAAAGTGCATGTACACTTCTGTACTTAGGCGGCAATTGTTTTCGATCTCTGCTCATGCTCAATGTCATTTTAAATTACTGTCAGTTTCGTCGGCAAGTTCAAAAGATGTCACTTGGCTGAGAAATTTAGTGATCACCCAGCATTTCCTTTCATGATATAGTACGGTATACATAATACCCTTGGGCAGCCTCGCTAATCTAATCTGGTCTGCTAAATCTTGACATCTAACAGGTGTTAGCTTGGACTGACTGAATATAGCTGTAGCATTTTTAATTAGCGTGTAAACACCACTACAAAGTCATATGATTCAAGGATAATGGATAACTAGAAGGAATTGCTTACCCAGCAGTATTAACTGATAACGGCATATGGTACTGCACTTGTACATGAGTAAAATCAGTCATCAGGTAAGTGAACAAGACAATACAGATTTACAATCATGAAGACATCTCTCTCTCTCTCTCTCAATAAATGGAGCATGTGTATGATTCCAGAGGTGAAAGGAAAGACAGGGACCAAGAAATTTTTTTTCTTAAGGCCCTTTCGGACCCTTTTTCTGTTTGGAATAATACAATCACTAAATATGGCCGTGTCCGCAAATTAAGAGAAGCATGGAATGAATAAAGAGAAGACACGTGGCTCCTTATATGAGACAAGCCTTATAACTACCAATTAATACGAGAAAAAAAAAAAAAAATAGAAATAAGAAACGACACACGATACAACACGCGTATAAAACAGTAAGTTTTATTTTCATAAAGCTATTAACGCACCGTTTCTTATGTTTACTAAATAAAAATTGGAAATTTAAAGTTCATATCATAATAATATATTTGTAGAAAACTTGGGAGAATTTGATCAAAAAGCCGTCCTTACAACAACATCTATAGCAACCACACAATATAGCAAAATACACATAGCATACACAGGACATAGGGACCTTTGGCAAAGGTCACTGGAAAAAAAAAAAAAGGTGAGGGTTCCTAAACAGGTGGATAAAACCCGAGCGGGAAAATTAACCTTTTAGAAACACTAGGGAAATATATCCCAATCAGAACTGGTTGGAGAAAAAATAAAAAATGGTGTTAAAAATTCTGTTTTAAACCAGAAAACGCTTGTAACACCTCGAAGGAGGAAACACAAACAAATGAAATACCTTTTAATTTTTTTGGCTAAATGGGGGGGGGGGGCATCCGTCTGGTGCCCCCCCCCATGTGTATGATCATTAGGTGCTAGAAAAAAATTGTGAATGAAGATGTCTTTGTCATGGTTATTCATCTTCTAACTCGTCGATTCTAACGCATGGAATGAATAAAGAGAAGACACGTGGCTCCTTATATGGGACAAACAACGTACATTACTGGTGCATGCTGCTTTAGCGCAATTACATCTGATGTATGTTAAATTTTTAATACTGACAATCACATAATTGTTTAAAATACTACGTGGGATCCTATACTTTTTTTTATACACGATCTCTTCCCCAAAATGAAATATTTGTTACACATTATTTTTCATACTTTTTAAGATTTTTTTTCCATACGAAGAATACGATAAAGCGATTCGGATGACATAATCCATGTACAAGTCGATTCGGAGTATAAGACGAAGCTATGATTTTTCAGGTCAAAAAGACCATTTTATAGGCCGGCAAATACGATAAATGAAA
Source organism: Megalonaias nervosa (assembly GCA_016617855.1). Lineage (NCBI taxonomy): Eukaryota > Metazoa > Mollusca > Bivalvia > Unionida > Unionidae > Megalonaias > Megalonaias nervosa. The sequence goes on from JAECUM010006888.1 coordinate 1,871, forward strand.
CAATGAAAAAAAAAAAAAAGAAGATTCACAGAGTACAATAAAATTATGTTTATAATATTCCTTCTTAATATCACTAGTGTGCAATGCAGTGATATTTCTCAAGACCACAATCCCATGAGACCAAATAAACGTCTCAGGGGTTTTTTGTTGAAGTTTCTGATTTAGTGCAGTTCTCAAACTGCACCTAAAATGAGATGAACTCAGTTACATCTTACTAGTTATGACACTGTGTATACTGATTATTGTCTACTTTACCATTATCCTTACAATAATCTTATTGTTATTGATAATTAATTGAAACTGTTCATTCAATTTTTTTTTCAACACATGCCTTTGTACTTTTATGAAAATTTTTGACTTAATAAAATGTTGCTAGCCAGAAATATGAGAAAAGATTGTTGCAGTATTTGTTCATGTGAGAGTGTGAGCCTTGTTTTAAATTAAAAAACCACCCGACAGAAGTTTTGGGTGTACTGTATTGGATATAGATGACTGGCAAAATAAATTAAATCTCCTTTAATCTGCACAATCACTTGAACTAGATATTTGTTACAAACAATTAACATTGAAGGTGTCACTTCTGCCAGGTGTAAAGACTGCTGATTAACCTATTGTTAACACCCCCTATAATTTTTTCCACAAAGCAATTTCACTATTAGATTTTTTTTCTACAATTTAAAAAAAAAAACACCTCTTGCCATTAGTCAAAGATTTCCTTCCAGCGATAAAATGTAAGCCCGACTGCAACTGTAATATAACTACAACTTCAAAGTAAGTTTTGAAATGATGTCTGTTTGCTAGTGTCCAAATAAATGCCATCTATGACCCTTAGTGGTGTAATAAGGTAAATGATGTGTAGAGATGTCAATTTTCGAAAATTTCTACTGGTTACCAATCAATCGTAACGGTTGGTTACCCGGTACCTGATAAAAGGGAAATTGTATTAAATGTGAACCTGGACTGCTTTGTTGTAGGTTCAGACAAGCCAGCCCCTAAGAAAGGTATAAGTGTAATTTATTACTAATGTAAGTGGTAAAAAGTGTAATCTGAGCATAAAAAGAGCAATTTATATATTACATGCTATAATTACATAAAACTGTATGAAAAACATACATATTTATTTTATTTAGCAAACATTTATTTTTGCTACTTACCTGGATCTGCAGTTAAACTGGTGCTATTTATTTTCAATTTAGACTGGTCCGCTACGTATGTAGTATCAAAATAGAATGAATCTATGAAAGTGGTTTCACATTTAAGAATCCTGTTTGTTTCAAGTAAAATTAATTCAAAAATACCATATTTACATATGTGGTCTAATTTTATTAGATCTTTTCAGTGTTATTAAATAGCAAGGATTTCCCTTGTATTTAAATATTCCAGTGAAAAATTTCATTCTGTAAGGTGGTCCATTTCATTCATTGTTCCTAACATGGTACAAGAAGTGCATGTTATGGTAACTAAGTTTTTGTGTTCCCTTTGCCATGACAAAAATGTCTGCTTTGGGTTTCCCACTAATAAAAAAGAGTCCAGTAAACGAACATGTGAACAGCGGCTATGACTCTAACAGCTAATACTTGCTCCTGGGACAAAAACTTGAAGCAAATATGGCATTAGTTAAACCGGACGTTTATACTGTGCTTTCTTTTATTTAAATTGTATGTATTTAAATTGTATTTCCTCGAAAATTTCTTAATCAGTAGTTACTGTCGCTCTCAACAAAAGGTACTGACATTGATAATGTCATCAGGATCTGAAAACAAGCGTGTTTAAGTTGAGAAAAATGGCGCACAAACCATGGACAGGCAGGAAGTTAGGACGGTCTAGCTTTAAATATCAGCACTGATTGTTAAATAGGTCACTCAAGAAAGGAGAGGTGTCTTCCCTTGTATTATTATACAGTACATATATGACAGGTAAATTGTAAGCCATACAAGCCCCTGCGATGATGAATAAATGCGCACACGACACGAGCCTCAAACTGTAATTGTTATTCTGTGTCTCGATCTAAACTTGGAATACTTTTTTAAACAGGTACCCGGTTGCTCATTTTATTACCTGGGTTATTATTAATGGGCGGGTACCCATGTACACGTTGTCATCTTTAATGATGTGCTGGTATCTATCCATACACTGCTGTTGTCACAGTTTATATTGGTACAACTTCTTCTATATGGCACTTTAACAGTAACTGTATTAGGTAGACTGGTTGTGAAACAAGTTTTGGTTACTCAAAACATTACCTGGTATTTTGTAAGAACAGGTAACAAGTCAATTCCATGGTTAAGTAATGGCTGACAGTCAATCACTGTCAAACAGACCTAAACTTATCTTATGTTCAATAAAAATGAACACAGCTGGCAGAAAATGTTATTTAATATAATAAAACTTGACTGACTTAATAAAATTATGCTGACAGTTGACATTAGATGGGTTTCAAAATCGTCAGTATAAAAGCAGAACATGTTCTAATTTATATCACAATATTTCTGCTGACAATACTCAGCCCTAATACACATGTAACGGGATAAACAATGTCAAATATATCCTGTCTGTAAGCCTTGAATGACAGCAGAAGGATCACTGGCAGTGTTCATCCCAGAACAAAGAAAGTGGGGACCTTGGACCCCTGCCAGGTCAAAACATGGGTCATTGAAACAAATCATGAGGAACAAAAATCTTTAGCTGTTTTGTATTTTAGTCAAGAAAATTCAAACACATTATGAGCCACACCTGCCATGGCACTCAAGAACCTGAATTTGAACTTGAGAAATAACTATATTCTACTCCAGGATTTATGGTTGACATTTGAGTCTGCAGTTTTGTTTGTCAATATACACTACTTTAAAAATAGATGCAGCACTGTTTTTGCTAATGATTTCATTTCTGCTTCATAATAGTTCTATCCATGATAAGCAACCATGTGATCTTGATTGGTACCCAAACTCATAAAAATTAAGAAGAAAATTCTGTCAGCCAAGGAAATTGAACATCACATGCTTCTATTTAGAAATCCAGCTCGAGATGCACTCAATTCCATAATGAACATTTATCTTCATGATCTAGTGTCTTTCCACCATATATACTCGCTTATAAGTCAAGTCCAACTGCAAACTGTACAGACCCATATCTGTCAGTGCATAATGCACTGGCAGATCTGGATCTGTAAAGTTTGTCAGGAGTAATCAGTAGAACAAACAAGAAAGACCCTGATCTGCATGCTACGGCATATCAGGAACTTTGTTGTTTGCATCTGACATCATCTTATAAGCGAGTACATACAGTAATGCATACAACAGACACCACAAAGGGAATCTTCTTCAAACAATATGGAAAAAATGGCACAGACAAAAATTAACGCTTTACTGGTGAAACAATTGTTAATTACAGTCTAGATTTATTGAACATCAGACTCTTTAAATTAAGTCTGATTTCTGAGCCCACTTTGGGGACAGTACCATAATACATCATGAATTGTCACAAAATAGTTCAAAGTATTAAAAAAATGAGAGCTGGAAGACTTGCAGTTGTACAAATTTCTGGGAGACTGAAAAAAAAAATCAGGAGATATCACAAGCATTCAATATTCCATTGCTAAAAACTGATCTCCCTTTTCTAACACTTTACAAAATTTCTGCTGAAATTTTAAAAATATCGATGTCTTTGGTTCAAATGACAGCTGCATCTATATCACAGTGGCATGAACATTGGTAACAGCTTACTATACCAATCTATACCACAATGGCATACACACTGATAAAAGTTTACCATACCAATCTGTATCACAATGGCATAACAATGATAGTTCACCATACCAATCTATATCACAATGGCATACACACTTATAAAAGTTTACCATACCTAACAATATCACAACGGCATATATGTTGACAACAGTGTACCATACAATCTATATCACACTGGCATACACTGGTAACAGTTTACCATACCAATCTATATCATAACGGCATACACACTGATAACAGTTTACCATACCAATCTATATCACACTGGCATACACTGGTAACAGTTTACTATACCAATCTATATCACCCTGACATACACTGGTAACAGTTTACCATACCAATCTATATCACACTGGCATATGCTGGTAACAGTTTACCATACCAATCTATATCACACTGGCGTACACTGGTAACAGTTTACCATACCAATCTATATCATAATGGCATACACACTGATAAGTATTGACCTTACCAAGAATTTTACAGCAACACTTTCATATATGCAAGAACAGCTTTGTTTCCAACATTTTGTTAATGAGGTCACAATATTATCCACTAAAAAGAGCACCTACCTCATTATCTTGTAGGAAGGCAGGTGAGGCTCGAGGACTCGGACTCGTACTATTTTCAAAGTCAAATCCACAACTTAACCCAACAGATGGCTGCAAAAAGATTTGACACAAATCTTAGCAAAGATTCATGGATATAAACTACAATCAAGTCTTATTATTTGCTGGATTTTGTATCTCCTAATACCACATTTACTTTAAATAGCATGATGGTAAAAGCCAAAACAGGTTACCACATTTACACACATACAATACATAAATAACTGAACAGATCCAGCTCTGTTGTCACAGATTAGGATTAGTTATTCAAAACCTGATGGTAAAATGCATTTCATTTATCCCCAAGTCAATATGGTAGAAAAGTGCACGTAAGTAAAATGTAATTCATTCATATCCCAAAGTCATTTTAGTAAAGCAGTAAAATCTGATTCATTTATCAGAAAGCCATTTGGGTAAGGCAGTGCAGAAAGGTAAAATCTAACTTATTTATTCAAAGGTTAGAATGTTAATTACAGTGCAGAACAGTAAATTCTACTTAATTTATTGAAGAAGTCAATATGGTAATACTGTGCAGGACACTAAAATCTATTCAATTTATCCAAAAAGTCATTACAGAAGTGTAGTGCAGGATTGAAAAAATCTAATATATGTCAAAGTCAGTTTATTTAATTTTTACTCTAGGAATGTTTTGTACTGGATTTGGAATAACTTGACAGGATGTGTATGATGATCTGTGACAATGAATGTGACTATCTGAACTTGTGTTACCATCATCAATTCTGAAAACAATTTGAATAAAAATCATCACCAACTTCTAGCAGACAAAAACAAAATAACTTAAGGTAACAGATTTGCTATGTAGGCTCTTGCACTCAAACCCCATTTGAATACTTTTGCATTGATACAAACCACATTGGAATACTTTTGCATTGACACAAACCCCATTTTTGAATACTATTGCATTGACACAAACCCCATTTGAATACTTTTGCATTGACACAAACCCCATTTGAATACTTTTGCATTGACACAAACCCCATTTAAATACTTTTGCATTGACACAAACCCCATTTGAACACTGTTGCACTCAAACTCTGCTTAATTAAACTCCTCTCCAACAATACATTGACTTACCACTGGCAACATATGGTGTGGAATTTGATACATTAAAATTCATGTTACATATACAACATGGTTTTACAAAAATGTCATAAATAATTCAAGTTGCCCAGTTACCCTATATACTCACTCGTAAGTTAATGCAAACCGACATCTGCAGATCATGGTCTACGTTGTTTGTTCTACTGATTACTCAAAGCAAACTGCACAGACCCATATCTGCCAGTGCATTTTGTGGTGGTAGATCTGGGTCTGTGCAGTTTGCAGTTGGACTCTACTAATAAATGAGTGTATACAGGTGTAACATTTAGCCACCAAACCCATTTACAAAAATCTAGAAATTGTGTTGGAAATTCTAGTGCCATCCTTTTACGATTTGTATCCTGAATTAGGTCAACATATTTACCTTTCTTGCAATGTCAATCATGGTTGGAAACTTTTGAGACAATCTCTTCCTCTGTATGTAAAGCAAACGTAACTCATATTACTATTTCAAGATATGTCTGTCTGAAAATCAAGTTAACATTTTAAGAAATATTATAGGTTGTTGCAGTGTTGTTTTATATTAGTTGACTTTGATGGCACTTTAAAACCCCAATGCTGCTATTACATGCAAAACATCATATATGCCAAATCATCTAAATAATACTGAATCTTTGAAAATAATGGGATTCTTTTAATAAATCATTTCCTTCCTTCCAAACCTTAGATAAATTTGAAGAATGATGAAATTTATGAAAAATGGTGGCATTGGAGCTCTAACACAGTACTGTCCATATCATGCCAAGGAAATGGGAAACAACTGCCTTTCCCAAAGACACAACGAAGCAGCCTAATCATATATGGATTGGGTAGGTATTGAACCTACAATACTTGAATTATGAGTCTGATACTCTAACAACTCAGCTGGGGCTCTGAGTGGCTGAGTGGTCTAAAGCACTCACTATTAAGGATCATTGCCATCTCACCTCTGTCTGCAGGGGTTTGAGTCTTGGGTTCAGCCAATGTGGTTATATGAGAAAGCTTGCCAGTAGCTTCTTGTGGGTAAGTGGTTCTTTCCGGGGTTTTCCTGGGTTCTTCCTCCACCATTTATACTGGCCGCCATGTATAGCCTATCTTGTCTTGAATAATGGCGTTAAACCCTACTACAACAACAACAACCAACTCAGCTACCACAACTCCCTTGGACTGTTGCAGACTTACCCAATACTTCCATGTAAGAAAGGTAATTGACCATTACCTATTTTCTTCAACAAGATTCTGAATACAATGAAGTAATTATTCAGTACTGAACAGGATTAATATGCAAGACACGATACCAAAGCTAAGTTCAAAACATTTTATAAAGATAAAGGGTTACCTGCAAATACATCAGTTTGTGTAAGAGGAACAGGTTATGGCGAAAAAGTCTAAAACTGCTTATTAAATGTTTACAGATGAAACTGATACCAAATTGCTTGCACAAATTAAATATTTTTTGAAAAATATAGGTCACAGTGATTACTTTAATTATGAGAAATAATATGAAGCTGGATAAATTATGACTACTTCCATACCAATAAAATGCCTGCATCAGATAAACTAGTATGCCAGAAAAACAATTTCACAACTAACTTGGCCTATTAATACCAATATCAGCATTGTAAATAAACCAGGTCCCTGCAGCATACCTTTTAGCACAATAATTATGCTGATAAATTAATAGTTATTGGCCGGTCATTTGATCTGGAGACGAGGCAAAGTTGCTTTGCATTATGGTTCATAATGTGACGAAAGGTCTATATTATTGAGTGTTGATGAAACCCAATGATGTCTATGACCAATATCTTTAAAGATTCAGTATTATTCCGATGATTTGGCGTATACGAGCTTTGCGTTTAACAGCAGCATTAGGGCAGATCCTAAAACTGATAAATTTGTCGAAAAACTCCCACCTCCTTTTGAAATAAAAGAATGAGTGGATTTTCTGAATACAGAAGGCATTTAATGAAGAAATAAATAATTAACCATGTTCACTAATTCTGTTAAATTTTCTGGGCATCTTTTTTTTTTGACAAACACAATCCTACATTCACATGCACTGCAATAGACTATGACTGACCGCTTTGTAAAAACTAATGGCTATTACTAGGAATGATCCTAGGTCTTGGTACTTCTATGTGGAACTCCACTCAAATCATTTTTTATTGATTATCTAATAAAATGTAATCTCGGTGAAGATGATGAATAACATTTTGGATCCCCTTGTGGGCATTCAATACGCAATAACAAAAATGAAAACAAGAAACTTCATTATCTCAAATGTCAGCTAATAAAAAAAAACCCTTATCAAACACTATCCTTCTCCAGTAATGAATACTAAATTTTAAAAAGGGGTGGGGGACTTTCATGCTAGGAATTTTTTTTCTTTAATGTCAACACAGTGAATTTTTTCAAATAATTTAATATAATTGATACAGTAGATATTTCTTCCTATAAAAATCATCTATTTTTGTGAGCCATTAATTAAAAAAAAAAATGTACAGTTCTTTACATGAAGATTTTCCGTTTGGTCCCTAAAATGCTGACCTAACAATAACAAAATCTACATCTAACTTTAGCCTCAAATTTTCTACACTAAGATTAATTAATCAATCCACTGTCAATACGATGAAATCAAAGATGGCACAAATTATCCAAGTTCTGTAACATGCAAATATCTTCAGTTACATTGTGATATATTCTATAATATCCTACTAAGATCCAGTTAGAAACTCATTTGTGCACAATTTACATATCTGTGAAATCTTATTTTTTGATCTCACAGAGTAAAATTCTCGCAAAATACATTATCATCTCGGTCTCACTGCTGGAGTTAAATTTCTCACAATTAATACATTCCAGATGTTTAAATTTATCCGTGTGTTACTCGTTTACATTTCTGTTTAACTATTATAAATCTGTGGACATTTTGGTAGCGATCATTTTAGTCGCTACTATGTACATACTCCTTATATCTAAAATCTAACAACTTTTTGTAAAAGTTAAACTCAAATGATTATTTTTTCTCCATGCAAATGGTTTTGTTGGTTGCTAACTGCACTTTCAACACACTATCTATGATATCATGACGATGAAATGTAAGATAAGGGCCGTTCACTAAGACACTAAGGCAGCAAAAGCCAGGCTGGCAGCGCGGGGGTGGGGGTGGAGGTATCGAACACGCTGCTCTTGGTTTACAAGTCCGACGCTCTACCTTCTGAGCTACTACTGATCTATCTACAATGTCACAGCCTCAACAAGTTGAAGAAGGCGATAGGGATACTAACACTTGTACAGCCATAGTTCTAACACATGGATGACCCAAGAATATCAGATCTAACTGAATTTACGAAAAACTGCCAGAATATTTTCTCAGCTCTCACATACTGGTAAAGCTAAATGTAATCAGTATCACTCAATTTCAAGCACCAAGTTTAGGTCACGAAATAACAATGAAACTATTTTCATCCACCTGCAATATTATCTTTAAATATAAAAAAATAAATGTAATTCACATATGACCTACCTCTTGTTCTAGAGTGTACATCCCACTGGATGTAAACTGTTTGAATTGAAGTTTAATTATTGCCAAGTAATCCTTATCACTAGCTATTGGCGTTCTACTCCGGTACACACACTCTTCACCTGCCTGTCTCACAGACTGACACAAAACTAAACCAGCAATTGACAACACCTGGCCTCAGTCATGTGACATATTTTGTGACCATACATTCCACCTGGTGTGGTGGTCGAAGGTATCACAACACTAATTCGTACCTTGTATAATTACTTCATTTTCCACATATATTGACGAAATTCAATTCATTAGTTACAAATTCGTATGCACTAAAGCTTTATTACTTATTTGGTAACCTGGACACAAGATATCCCCAAAAATCAATGCAGTCTATGTTGCATGATCTACAACTCTATGTATTTTAAATAAATAACCTGAATATTTAATTTAAGTGGTGACCTTTCCAAAACCGGCAGAATTACACCTGTTGCTTTGTCTTCTAGCCCAAAGCCCTTAGGCTGCGCTCAATAAACATTATTTTCTGACAATTTTTCTTTAAAATTCTGCTTGCTATTAAATGTATGCAAAATTCTTTACTGCTTAGAAAATCTCCATGATAAAAAATTATAATGATTTTCTAAAGGATTAGAAATAGTATGCAATAACCAGAGCTATTGATAAAACAGTGATTTGCATATTTTATTCAGATAAATTGACTGAAAATGAATAAAGAAATTTGTAAATACATTCAAACTATGTAAAACTTTGAACATTTATTTTAAAATTGTCAGCATATTTGTGTCTTTAGCACTGTCCATGTTGTATGACAGCAGGTTCAATAAACATAAACTATGATACTTGTCAAGTTTAAGATGTTCCCTGCCTGTTTCAAATGACTACTATATTATATGAGAACAATGAAATACAGAACCCCACTGTCAAACACACCCTGAATTGTTTGGGGTTTTTTTGTTTTTGTTTTTGTAAACCCCAGAAATAAAACAATGCCATTGTTGGTGATACTTGGGCACACCATTTATAAATAAAATCAGAATTAGGTGTACATTGCACCTTACAAACTAAGAAGAAAAAAAAACAAACTGTAATTCATCAAATTGACTTCAACTATTGTCTGATGTTCAGGAAAAAAAAAAAAAAAGCAGGAAAAAGATACAAGAATAAAAATGAAAAGAAGGTTAGTAGGCCAGGAAGATGAGCATATATAAAATTGACACAGTCTTTATAATAATTTATGTTGATCCATCCCTTGGGGGCTCCAAAAAGTAGAATTAGTTCTAACTGAGGAATGATTCTACTCAATATACCCCATTTCTGGCAGAATTCCAAAACTAAAATTGTTATTCTTTGCCTGTAAAAATCTGAATTATAGCACAGTTTAGTGCTTCCAGGTTTACTGATGTGTCACCAAGAGCAATTAGCTCCTGTGTGAAATTAATTCCGGATTCAGCAGAGCTTCTTATTATGATTACATTTCCAGAACAAATACTGAATGGTTTCTCCTTCTACTTAATATAAAGTACATTGATTGTTTTTGGATTACATCTATCTTGTTTAAATAGCCTTTTACATATTCTGTTGTGTATCCTATACTGAAAATATTGCAATTTCAAGTCTAGTGCTTTTGAATACATAGTTGTAAATCAGTTTTCATGTCTCTGGCTTAGATTTTAACTTCCATTTCAGTCTACAAGTATAATTAGCCACTAAGCCATCTGATGCATTAAAAAAAAGCACGATTACCGTCAAGATGAATAATACCCAGTCTGGAAGCACAAGTTTATGCTTTGTAGGTTTGAAAAATACCCAATCAAATTTCAAAATATGCAATTAGTTTCAAACCTGAGAGTAAAATACCATATATACTCGCTTATAAGTCAAGTCCAACTGCAAACTGCACAAACCCAGATCTGCCAGCACATAGATCTGGGTCTGTGCAGCTTGTAAGGAGTTATCAGTACAACAAACAACACAGACCTTGACCTGCAAGCACATTATGCTACAGCTGATAGGATATTTGTAGTTTGCAATTTGATGACTTAATAGCAAGTACATATGGTATGCAATTAGTTTCAAACCTGAGAGTAAATACTCAATACCCAAATTCTTACCTTGAGCTGATTGGCTCAGTTAGTCTAGTGATACCCTGAGGAGATAAAAGTTTCAAATCAAGGTGTTTTCTATGTCTATAGCAACCTGTTTTGCCCTGTGTGGTTTATTCATCTTACAAGACAGCAGTCTAAGCAGAATGTCATGTGATGCCATTGGTGACAAATGAAAAGTCCAAACAATGGGACTCACTTGCCATATTCATAAAATAATGAAGTCTGACATTTAGTACATTTAATATGTTTGAGTAGGTTAGAATACATTTCCACAAACAAATCATTATTAATTAGTTTGTATTAATTGGTTTGTAATGATCAACTTTAATTATGGTACATCTTTAAATATGTAAAATTTAAAAAAAATGGAAAAAGATGTTACAATTGTTGGCTAAAATCTCTACCCATGTTGTCACTTTGTCAGTACCATAAACTTGCTTATACACCAAGTCCAGCTGCAAACAACACAGACCCAGTCTCCATGAGTAATTTTTCAAGCCATCTTTACACACTGGTCCAAACTAAATTTCAATGACCCATAAAGAATTCAAAATATTAAGTGGGGCCCTGAGTGGCCGAGTGGTCTAAAGTGCTCACAGTTACGGATCACTGCTATCTCACCTCTGTCTACGTGGGTTAGGGTCTCGGGTTCTGCCAAAGTGGGTATGTGAGAAAGCTTGCCAGTAGCTTCTCGTGGGTTGGTGGTTCTTTCCAGGGTTGTTCCAGGTTCTTCCTCCACCATTTATACTGGCCGCCATGTATAGCCTATCTTGTGCTGGAAAATGGCATTAAACCGTACAACAACAACAACAACAAAATATTAAGCTAACCATAGTATTTTCTCATAATAACCTTACACTGACTTTAACCAATAAATATCTTTTGCTAAAATGAGAAAGAATTGCATTTTTCTTATTAATTCTTTCATAAAAGAATTTGTCAGTGAATGAACATATTCTTCAGACATCTCCATTTCCATATCAATATTTTCACAAGTTTCACAACTGCTACTGTTGGACTCGTCACTACTTGATTCTTAATAGGTTTAAATCTCAGATGACATTTGGCTAAGGTATGTGCAGATTTTAACTGTATAACCAGTTTGTCATTTTCTGCTTGCTTTAACTTGAATAAGCACGGAGTTATGCACTAGTTGTCAAGCAATCTTTTACAAAAAAAATGCACTTTGTATGCATTTTAGAAGCTTGGTGAGTTTTCATGCATAAATTTTTAAGTTGTCAGTTCCTTTGACAAATGGTTTGAGTTCATTAACTGTCGAATTGTTTGACATGAAAAGCGCATGATTTGTTTCTCTTCTTCAGATCGCAGCCATTCAAATTCTTTCAATCATTTGGGTTGAAAGGAATGCCATCACTTACTTTGTTCATAAAATCATTTATCTTGCCAAATGTGAGATTCATCTCGCATGGATATGGGCCTGTCTGCCAGGTCTGACCCCCTCAAAATGTTGTAAAAATTCACTTAATGGTAACAAACTGAACTTAAGTTTACAAATACTGAAACAAAATGGGTTGATATCAGGAAGCATGGATTTGGATAATTTTTAACTTAAACAATTCAGTGCCCTGCATCCATTACATAAGGGCGTGAATGCTCCATGCCTAAAGTTGTCTGAATGAGCTGGCCAAGAGAATATGTCCAAATAAAGATTACTGAAACAAAATGGGTTGATATCAGGAAGCATGGATTTGGATAACTTTTAACTTAAACAATTCAGTGCCCTGCATCCATTACATAAGGGCGTGAATGCTCCATGCCTAAAGTTGTCTGAATGAGCTGGCCAAGAGAATATGTCCAAATAAAGATTACTGAAACAAAATGGGTTGATATCAGGAAGCATGGATTTGGATAACTTTTAACTTAAACAATTCAGTGCCCTGCATCCATTACATAAGGGCGTGAATGCTCCATGCCTAAAGTTGTCTGAATGAGCTGGCCAAGAGAATATGTCCAAATAAAGATGGTAATAATGAGTTTTCGTAGAACAAATATCCAGATCAACACTGAAAATTCTAAATGGATGATGAACCACAATTTACCAGTTTATGCTCCACTGTACATGTTTAAAATATTTTTATAACTCTGCCTTCTTTTCAAACCAAAATGTAAGAAAATAACCCAGTCGTTATTTTCCACCTCTCTCTGTTCACTACCAAGGGATGCCGATTTATTCCGTTTAGGAAATTATAACCACAATATAATTTCCAGTCAGACACATTGCAATCAACTCTGCCTTTAGATGTTAATGTAGTGAACTGAGTGAGGTAGAATATAACAACTGGATTATTCATGTGAGATACTTAGCAGTTCAGATGCAACAAAAGGATGATAGATTCTGGACAGCAGTTTTGCTTCTGATGGATTTTGGACAATAATGTTTGTTTGCATCTGCTTTTTTAATCTGTATTTCTTGGAATATTTACTGGTTCAGTGGGTCGGTGAACATAAAAAGTTTGCTGGCGTGAGTAAAAGATCACTGGCCTTGGGCTTGCAACTCCTGCTTATTTTGTAAGACTGCAGACCCTGATCTGCCATTGCATAATGCACTGGCAGATCAGGGCCTATGTTGTTAATTCTGCTGATTACTCCTAAAAAATTGCACATACTCAGATCTACCTAATTACTGGGCCAACATACCAGTATAAATGCTATGCAGTAATGCCATTATTCACAAATAAGTTCATCTGTTTTACGTGATGAGCGCTTAGTCGAGAAGGAATTGAGGTTGGTACATGCAGGCAAGATATTGGCTGACATAACTCAACTGACTGGCTTCAATTTCCAATTCAGCAGTTAAAATTTTCAAACCTGTATGATAATATTCTTTTTATATTCACCTTTTTGTCCCTCATGCACTGCCACCTTCTCACTGAAGACAAGGGGCCATACAACAAGGGAAATGCTGAATTTGTTTTTTTATTTCTGCCTTACGGCTAAATGAAATTTGCCAGATTTATCAAATGACAAGGACATTATTCAGTCTGTCAAGTCATTATTATGTTATAATTTTGGAAGAGTAGATTTATTTAAAATTAATCAATAAAATATAGATAAAAATCAGCTGCACTTGGAAATTAATCATTATATAAGGAGAAAGGCAATTTGTGTCAAAATTTGATTGAAAATTATAAAATTTTAAAATTATAAAACTGTAGAATCATAAAAGGCCAATTTTCTTTTACAAAATAAGTCAATTTTGTCCACTCTCAAATTAAACAAAAATAAATATTATTCTTTAATGAATACCATTTATTATGATCCAGAGAAACTGCATTCTTAAAGACAAATACTTTTAAACATGTAAAGAAAGAACCAAAGATATAATTGTTCTCCTTTTGGAAATTGATCCACATGCTTTTAAATGGGGATTATTCACTTTATTGAATCCTCATACATCCAACTTCTTTTTGAATGATGTTATTTACATGCCCAAGAAATCCATATGGCCAAATTCTATTTTAAAGTATGTGGACATTGTAGGACGAGGTCAATCTAAAGATGCAATCCAGTACAAACCACTCTGTGATATCACAATGAAAAGCTGCATGTGTTAAAAAAAATGTGCACTAGCCTGTATGATAGACCTGATACATGTATCATATTTTCTTAATCCAGCTCAGTGCCTGGTCAGCACTGTCAAAACCACAACAATCAATAATTTTCATCTGGAAGTTTTTTTTTATGACATGTGGTGCATAGTATTAAAGAATCAGGACTTAACAGACTTTGGCTGAACTATATTTATAATCAGTTTATGAACAACAATGAAATATTTAATTTCATTTGAATAAATGCTTCAACATCACCGCTTTGGCATATATTTTAAAGTAGGTAGAAGAAAACAAGTGGAGATGCAGCAAAGACAAGAACTGCAGCTGACACTCGACAAAGAAAAACAACAGAAAGTTGTTTCACAGCAAATCTGATGCAATTATTTCATTAAAGCTTTTAATAAAATTAGCAGAAAGTGAATCAGCAGACTTTATGGGAATTACACATACTTTTATTTATCCATTGTAATATTAGAGAATATTATTTTTATTTAACCTGGACTTACGACATCAGTATTTTAAATTTTTTTATCTTAACAACAACACCACCATGAAATAGTAGTGGTACAAAACAATGGATTGAACTATCAACTGATTTTGACTGTCACCACTGTATCAATGGCAAGTTAAACTAGTGCCTATCATCATCAATAACATGTTGAACTATCAATAGTTATAACAGCCATTCAGACTTTTCAGATTATATTATTTAAATGTTACCACAAGCTTCAACAGATGCTTCACCATAGGTAAACTTATCAAAAAAACGGGATCAAAAGCTAGTGTGCATTACATCACCATATTGCTAGAATTACCCAAGCCACAAATCATTCCAAGAAAAGTTAATATTAATCTATCTGTACTTCAATGAATTTATTGCAATCACTATTGTAAAACAATCCCCATAAAGTAGTCAAAATACTCTCAGTAGTTACCAGTACTGAAGGGCACATTTGTGCCAAATGACCTTGATCTTTGACCTTTTGACCATAAAATCAATAGGCCTTTATCAAACCTCAAATGCATGGCTTTGGTAATGGTAAAAGTGGTATAGAGCTAAAGTTATTATGTAAAAAAAACATTTTTGTTTAACTTTTAGTCAGTAACCTTGACATTTGACATCCAAATCAATAGGCTTGTTCTTACCTAATGTGCAAGTTATCCACAAACTTTGGTAAAGTAAACTGTAGAGAATTCAAATTGTTGTGGAGAAACCATCTTTCTAATCTTAGTCAATGACCATTGACCTTTTGACCTCAAAATCGATACACTTCTACCTTACCCCGAGTGCAAGCTATCCACACAGTTTAGTCTGAGTCTGAAATGTTACTGTATGGAAATCATTTTTCTTCTTTCGGTCGCTTTGACTTTTGACCTTGAGAAAAATACTACACTGTAAAAAGTATAGGTTTTTAGCTATATCTTACAAATTATTGGGCCCATGTTTTTTTTCTCCATGCAATTTAAGTCGGACTATTTTTTATTTAATTTGGATGATTGCTAAATTTCTTCAGATGAAAGCCAAATCTACTGATTTGCTAGCATTTATGTTAGGTAGAAAGGGTTACAGTCATTGTTGGCCACTGGTGGGTGCAACAATGTTAATTTCATAAACGTCTGTGAATTTAATGCAACTGTAATTGTGACACAGCAATATTAAATTAACATATGTAATTTGGTATGGAATTAAATCCATGGCATGTTTGAGGATGCCCATACTTTAATACATCTGATATAGCAGCCATGACTGATTCTTAAAGTGGTTCTGTTTGAAAAGTGTCTGGCAAAACTGGTCAATGGGTAAAACTGGTTTTGTTTATTAAAATGCCAAGGATTGAAATGTACAGCAGTTGCACTTGCTGAAATACTTGTCAAACTTTGCAAAGATCAGTTTAATTAAGGGAAGCATGGAAAATGTAAAATTTTCCAACTCTGGAGGGGTGTGTGTTCATAATGGCAGTTAGATAAACCTAAATTCCGACTGGACAAGTTAGTCATCTGGGATGGATTTCCCTGGGCAAAGTCTTGTGTTTGATAAATGTCTTACACTGCAAAACTAGTCTAATTTTTTGCACGAGGCAAAACAGACCATGGTTCTGGGGGTGGTAAGAAGTACTCCATTGTAACGAGGGATGTGTAGTTGGAAGTCTTTGAGAGACACATAACCAGGACTGTAAAGAGATGATCCTGCTAAAGGAAAAAAGACAGCAAATCTAAAATAAAGCAAGGAAAATAATATCCATGCCTGATATTAAGAATTCCACAATGGAAATTAGAGTAAAATGACTGGAATAACAATAGATGACCAGTAAGAGGCTGGTCAGAGAGAGAGAGAGAGAGAGAGAGAATTTTAGACAGCAGTGTGTGAGGAAGTCATTGGGAACAAGCTGACCCCAACCTACTGAGCTGAATCTGGACAGTGACCCACTACAAGTCAACAGAGTATGCAGACATGCTAGACAATTCAAGTTCAAAATGCTCACTCGATTTCATAATGAAATTTGCCTTATCTATGTAAACAAAGCAACTAATTGCATTTTTAGAACTGTATTAATTTATATTTGTAGTAGAAGTTTATCCTACAATTTGTCTTGTACAATTTTATTTTGTTTATCTAATTAATAAAATTATTATTATCTGTATACAGGGGCTCATGCTATTGTATTCTGTATCTCTGCTCAGATCCTCATTTATTCCATTGATTAATTTCATATTTTAATATTCACTTGATCCAGGCTATAATGGTGAGTAATCATCCTCTGGACTTAAATAATCACCAATTAAAGGTAAAAAGCCACCACAGTGGGCACCAGATTCAGACGATGTGATCAGCGTTCCACATTTCCATTATTTAGCTATGGCCAGAAGTAGTTCATCGAATGTGGACAGCTGTTTACCATATTAGGATGCAGTGAATACTTTTACTCAACTATAGTAATATTGCTGTATATTTATCAGTAGCAACAATGGTAAACTAACGGGATCATTTAAAAACAATATAATAACATTACTTACTGGTACATGTATTTCACTAAAGGCACATACATTATTGAATTTATTCATTTTTAAATCTGAATAATTTTTAGGCAGCCTGGATTTATGACCTAAGTTTTTTATTTCAATCCAAAACTGGACTAAGTCGTCAAGGAGCTCACCTTTTACATATTACTGACATCTCACTTCTATCTGAATGTGTTCGATACTCAGCCTGACCAACACAGGTGTACAAGAAAGCTTGCTAGTAGCTTCCCATGGGTTGGTGATTCTTCCTTGATCAAATATCGTGGCCGCCATTTACAGCTTGTATCATGTGCAGAAAAATGGTTTTAAATATGCAAAACCAAACTAAACACTAAAAGTCTAGCTGCATTACCGGTTTTATCAAAAGTGTGTCATTGTTTAATTCAATCTTTTTGACTGTTAGATTACATTTAGTCTACTTGAATTCTTTACAATTTTGTTTCAATTTTGTCCAAAATATGAATTTAATGACATCAATTTCTGATCTCGACCTAAAGAAGGTAATCAGTCATCATGTTTGTATTATTTATATGATTCTTTATTTAACTGTTTTATAAATGAAAAGGAAGCCATTTGGATTTAATAATTTTTATTTACTGTAATTTTTAGTTTGTTTTTGATTTCAGATAACTATTTTCAATCTAGATTTTAGGTCCCCCCCCCCAATATGTCTATTTCTGGTCAGCCAACTATCCCTGCTTATCACTGGTGACTTGCACTTTTATCCCCCATGGCAAAAAAAATCCACATTAAATATGTATAATGTTTATAAAAAAACAAAAAACTAAAAACACCTGCCAAAAAACCCACCTGCCTATCCTAATGTTAAGACCAGTGCAATAAGAAACAGGGCACAGTTTCTGTATGACATGAATTTTCAATACTGATCGACAAAAACAATATGAAAAAGTGGATTAACTGAGATACAAGAAATCTGTAAAAATAAGAAATTCCTTGCAAAGAGTGTAAGTTACTCTTTCATTAAATGCAATAATTACTTGATTGTGAAAGTTTGTTGATTACATTTGTACCAATTAACAAACTATTTTAATCTATACTAATTCTTAATTTTAATGGCTGGAACTTAATGGATTACCTTGTCAAAAGCAGCATACAGTACATGGTAGTTTAATTAACTGAAAACAACACATACAAAGATCATCATCTCACAGTTGCCATTAAAAGAGTGACTTTTTAAAACCCTTTTTCTGTTTCCTTGTCTATCAGAACTTCGTGGGATTGGTTTAGAAAGATGTTATCAACATCAGAAAATAACAGACACATTTTGTCAAAGTATTATTCAACAGTAATAAAAATGAAGAATCAAAAGTTTTCCATCCCATTCTTTCTATAGGAACAAGAGAACATTTCAGTGTATGTGTCGAAAATTCGTTATCCTTGTATAAATGTCTGACAGGAGTTTACTGAAATCTCTTATGGATCTAAATGGTGATAAAATGTATTCAACGCAGCATTAAATGTTTGCTGATAAGAAAGCAACTGAAAACAGTCCTTACAGAAAAATATTCAAAAGAAAGAAAGTGGTAAACATGAGCAGGTAAACAACTGATGAAAATACATGAGCCCTTCCTTGAAACCCAACCTGATGGCTTAACCATGGCGTGGCCTTTGAGAAGGTGCTTGAGTACAATTGCCTTGTCACTAATTAACATACCTGTGTTGCTTTGCTGTACAAAACGAAACCTTAATTAAAACAAACTGCTATGTAAAAGTTTCATCATTCCAATTAGTGTCATTAGGAAGATCACCTAACATTCAGACCACTTCTGTAGTTAGGCTTTATGTTTCCGCTTAAAGATTTTACTGTATTTTTTGGGAAACTAAAATTTTATAATAGTATTGTGTTCAGAATCAGTAACAGCATGTGGGTGATACAAAAGATGCAATGTATTTTGCTGACTATAGAAGGGTACTGTATCATGTAGCCAGCTGACCAGACATTTCCTGGTTCAGTAATGGTATTGACTGGGTTACCATAAGCAAGTTATGGTTCAAAGTTCTTCTCCTGAAATGACCCCAAGACAACAACCTGTCAGAATGATGTACTGAATGCCCTAATAAACTACACAGTCCTGGTCAAGTGGTAATAAAATGTACTTCTGTGCATTCTATTATCTATCAGAGCTGCTACCAAGAAATTTTTGTACCATGGTATCCTGCGTTTTTTTTCCCCCGAAGATACCGCAATACACACAATGGCATACCAGAATTATATTTGGCACCAACAAGTTAATGTTCTGCAGCAGGGACCTAACACTTTTAATAAAAAAAAAATTCTGTCTGTTTATAGTTGAAAAATATCTTGCACTGATTGATATGACTATAACAGCATCTTATAGCTATTACATTATTTGCAAAAAATTACCCTTAAATAAAATAAAATATCAGCTCAATAGAAGATCATATTCCCTACCAAAAATATTATCCAATAGCAAATGAATTTGCTATGCTAATAGTAGTTTAAGTTATAAAAACAAAACTCTAACAAAAGTGGGATGATTAAGTTTACACTATAGCAGACCCTGCGAAAAGCACTGATATAAAAGAGCAGGTTGATAAAATAAGAAGTGCTGACACTGTAGCCTACAATTTTGTAGCTACACTACTGACATTATATCAGTATAGACAGGGAATTCCAACACCCCAGGCAAGATATTTATCAGAGAAAGCAAGTAAACATACAACTCTACAAATAAGAAAACATTAGTGGACTTGAGAGGAATACACAATATTCAAACAGAAAACAAGTGCTTTCCTAAACTTCCCTTGATGATTTGCAGTCTTACAAAGGAATGCATGTACTTCACACAGTAACATGTGCTAGTAAATAACGAAAAAATGACCTTTTGTTTTCTAAATCCGAAATTTGTCTCAATTTGCACTTGGCCCAAATATCTTTCACAAGCTTCCATTTGGCCACCACAATTCCATACATGACACTTGTCCAACAAAGAATTAAAGGATCATAATTATTTTTTGTAATATTTAAAATTAATTTATGACAAATACAAATGTTTGGTTTATAAAAAAAATTCTCAATTATTTTGTCATGAAAAATGAAAACATGATGTTAATTTAATTAAATTCATAGCAAAACTACTCAGGAATTTCTGTACATTCCTCACTGATGGAAACTACCAAAGTACCAACCTGGACAGAGAAAAGTACCATGGTACATACTACTGAAAAAATACCACGTTTAACAGTACCAGTAATAGTGTACCTCAAATATAAATTTTATATATATATATATATATATATATATAATGAGCCATTGTATCTGCATGGTTGAATTGCATAGATGACTTCATGACTACTGTTCTAACGTTACTTTTAATAAATGCAATTATCTGTGTGGGGCACAAGGTAGTGAGAGGTCTAAGAACTCACCTTTATAGATTATTCACATATCATGTTTGCAACGTGGGTTCCAGTCTCAGTTTGGCAAACATGGGTATGTGAGAAAGCTTGCCAGTAATTTCCTGGAACTCTTTTCAGAGTTCTCCTGGGTTTTTCCTCCTCCAAATATATTGGCCAAAATGTACAGCATATCATGTGCTGAAATATGGCATTAAACCTAAACAAAACAGCAATTATCTCTGGGTATCTGAAGATGCATTCATAATGTTTCACCAAACTGCTTCATAAATGATAAACTTGAGATTTTCATGACCTAATCTATTTTGAGTAAATTTCAGTGTAAATATAGCCATTGATTTACAATTTTTTAATATAATAAATGATGACATGTCAATAATTTTGAGGAGAAAAAAAGCTCTGTGTTTGTGTGTGTGTGTGTGTGTGTGTGTGTGATTTTGATTTTTAATGTAGCTTTAAAAAATTTTCACTCAGATCACTACATGTCTGCAGTGTGACAGTTTACAGTGATGTCTAGCACTGGGGTATCATACTGCAGACATGTAGTATGATATCCCACCCAGTCACATTATCCTCACACCAGGCCAACCAGTCCTAGCACTAACCTCTTAATGCTGAGAGCCAAGTGAGGCAGCAGCTAGTACTATTTTTATAAGTCTTTGGTATAACTTGGCTAGGGTTCAAACCCATGACCCACCACATCTGAGGTTGATGCTCTAACCACCTGGCCACCAGAGCTGTCAAAAAATGTTTAGTAAAATTGGACCAAGAAACCTGGTCATTTCAAGCTTCCAGAAGCTGTATCAAAAAGAGTACTGACTGAAACACGATTTTATTGAACTTTTCATACCCTATAGGACGGCATATGATGCATAGGTCACATGACTGGTCAGTACACAAGTCCAAAGCAATGGTCAGTTTGTGGTTTTAGCTAATAACAAAGGTTTTGTAGTTTTTCTATTAGTTCAGGGTGTTAACTCATGTTTCCTGGCTCCTGTACAAAAGACAAGGATTTTTACTATTTCCTTTATATTGCTAAGTGTACAGCGATTCCTTCCTACAGCAATTTTTCAGTGTACTGGACAGTGCTGCAAACATACTGGTGGATTGATGCGCTGCCTGCAAAACTAAAAACCAGCCTCCCATCACACATGGAATTTTGCAAGAAACAACGGCCAACTGTGTACAGTTACAAATGAGCAAAAGGGTTTCGTTCTTGTAGGAAACAATGCATAAATATCTAGCATCAATACAGTTCATAACGCAGTGATCAAGCATGCTATTGGAGCTTATGCAGAGCAGACATTTCAATTAGATGACCTAGTTTTGCTCCCTCGCCTTAATTAATGTAACAACAGACCAACAAAGGGTTTCATTCTTGCAGGAAACCCATTACAATTATGTCTAGTACAGTATATGGTTCATGACGCTGAGCTTGAACATTCGTTGGAGCTCATGGAGCTGTGAGCAGTATTTTCAATTAGCTAGGCTAGTTTCACCTGTTCGTCTTGAGAGATGTCAAGAGAGCCATGTGAACAAACAACCAGTGAACTGCAAATGAACAGTTGTGGCAGCAACAAGCTTTCTCAATTAAACATCATCTCATATAAATCATGTAAATTTTAAAACTGCTTCCAATTCCTTTTTTTTACTTTTCTCACGCACTCAAAAGGTTCTGTTAACAGATTCAATGATTGGTTTCTTGTTTTGTTGGTTCAAATGGCACCTTCAACAAATTATTGGCTATATCATGCAGATAAAACTGAAGCTATGTACCTTTCCCAGGGCAACCTACCTGGGCTGGTCATGGTGGGTATCAAACCTGTAACACTTCTGACACTCTACCAACTGAGATATCATGGCTTAAAAAATCCAATAGCCTGGTGTCCCCCTAAATCTAGATCAGGAACCTGTTGTATCATAAGTGATTTGCCCATTGGGCCTGTCTAAAACTAAAACATATGTTGTCTAATTTGCCTGAAATATTCTGAAAAACCATTCTAACAAAATTTGAAAACATTTGGCCAATTTACCATCAGATATGGTCCTACAAATATAAAAATCTTAATGACGTCTTTTTTGAGAACTATGCAACAGAACAAATTTGCTGAAAAGCATCCAGGCATGAATGTCCTTTAAATTTGTTCAAATGATGCCAGTCCTCATCGAATATTGCCACCATTACTAAAAACAGAAATAATTTCAAACAGCTTATTCTTAAAAACCACTAAACAGAATCTGAACAGCTTTGAGAGCATCTAAAGATTTAACAAATGACAACGAACTGATATCGCATATGACCAACATTACTAAAAATACAAAATTAAAGCTTTAGAAACTGCACATCAGAATCTGACCATATTTGACAAACAACATTCTGGCACAAAAAGCTTTTAAATTTACAACAAATTATGCTATTTAACATGGCCACTGTTATTAAAAAGAAAACCCTCTGAATGACTTCTTAAAAACCAATAAGCAGAATTTGACCAAATTTGACAGAAAAGTATCTTGACATGAAGACTTTAAAGTTGGTGAAAATGATTCAAGTCTGCCATCAAATACGGCTGCTGCTACTCAAGTGTACAAAAACAAAAAAACTTGCACTAACTTTATCCAATGAGTAGCTTAAAATAATCTGACCAAGTAGACAGAAGGCATCCTAACTTGGTCTTTCACATTTGAAGAAAATGTTGCTGACCCCCACCCCATAAAATATAGTAATTACTCTTGATCAAGGGGTTTTTTTTGCTGCAGAATTTGGTCAAATTCTGTTCAGCAGTTCTTAAAAAAGGAGCTGCTTAAATATATTTTCATCCAGTTTTAGTAAAGGCAACCGTTAAGTGCATCACCTGAACAGATCTGAAAAGGCTTCATGCCAGGTTACTACTATATGTCAAATTTGTTCAAATTCTGTTGAGCAGTGTTTGAAAAAATGATGCAAAATGAAATTCTGAACAGACCATGACCACAGATAAAGGACAATACCATAAGCTTACTTGGCCCTATGGCCAGCTGAACTAAGTACCTTCGTACGATGGGTACACTGTCCAAATGACTGAAATACCTTAAAAAAAGTTGACATTTGGTATTTGGCATAAAATGCCTGCTTGTCACCTGAATTAACAGTTGTCCTCAGATGACCCTGTGGCTAAGTGAGGTCAGCTTTACACATAAAGTTGGTATACTACTGGTCATTGTGGCACCTGTCATTACCTGTGCTTAACTAAGATGTATCCATAATTCTAACTTGTGGGTCAGAAACCCATTTCTATTTAATGAAAAAATTATGTTTACCATATTGTATCCTTTTTTGAACTATTTGAAATAAAGCTCACTTTATCTTGGAAATAACTGTGATAATACTTTTTATAGCAAAAGTTTCACCAAAGACAACAAGCAAACATAAATGCAATATTGGATCTGATGCAGAAGTTAGTACAGCTGCTGGGATGATTAATGAGTAAACAATCCCTTAAAATGAAGGAATAATGATTTCTGATTGATTGATACCAGATATGGCAATGATGCAATAGGAAAGAACAGATCCTCAACTGGCCCCCCCCAAAATCTGAATGAATTGACGACAAGCCTATTTCTTTGCTCTATTTATTTTTTGAAAATGCTATGTACTGAAACCACCTCAACCACTCCAGTGGCCTAGTGGTTAGAGCATCTGCCTTGGATGTGGGAGGTCAGAGTCGAACCTCAACTGAGTCATACCAAAAATTTATAAAAATGGAACTAACAGCTGCCTCGCTAGGCACTAAGCATTAAGAGGTTGGCATTAGGACTGGTTGGTCTGGTGTCAGGATAATGTGAGTGGGTGAGACATCATGCTACATGTCTGTGGCATGATGCCCAGTGCTAGACATCACTATAAACTACCACAATGCAGACATCCTAGCGATACAACTGAAAAATTTTTAAAGCTACATTAAAAATCCAAATCACACACACTGAAACCACCACAAATATTCTTCAGCAACTACTATACAATAAATTATAATTCCATATATGTTATATTGTTATTATTGGTTTTAATGACACTTTAACACAATATTTGTTGGTTATATCATGTCGATATGGAAGCTATGTGCCTTCTGCACTGACACACTGAAGCAGCTGGCCTGGGCGAGTATCGAACCTGTGACCATTGGATTCTGAGTCTGACACTACCAAATGTGCAACTATGACTCCTTCCTTATGTCATACATACTGGTTTATAAGACAAGTCAAACTGCAAACTGCACAGAACCAGATCTGCCATATGTTAATGTGACAGCAGTTCTGGATCTGTGCAGTTTGCAAGGAGTAGTCAGTGAAACAAACAACATTGTCCCTAGTCTGCCAGTGCATTATGCTACGGCATATTTCTTGTTGATCTGGGTCTGTGTGGTTTGCATTTGGACTTGACTTATAAGCGAGTATACATGGTATATACAAAGCCTAGTCAAAGTTCTTTTGCATATGCAGTAGTCATTGTGTTCATAAGCTCAATGAAATAAAAAATCCAAAGCAGTGACCTCTCATTTGATCCCAATGTGAAATAGTACAGGTTTTCAAAGTAATTCACAACAGTATAGACATGGTTGCTGACATATATGTACCATTTTCATGCAGGACCAATGAAATGTTAAAAGAATTATTTAGTAAAACCCAAATGTCAGTGACACCATTTATTCAAAAGGAGCAGCTACAACAAGATGTTTTAGATGGCTGTTATGGTTGCTATGTTGGAGGTGAAATCAGAACCATTTCCATTTAGGACCAGCTACATGTTGCTACAGTCTTTTAGTGAAAACCCCATGTAAAGATGACAAATAACAATCTAGTTAGGAGAAGTAGCCGTAAAATGGTTTTCATGACGCCCATCAAGACAGATATTTCTGAGGTTAAATATAGCACCAATTGCATACTGCAGGTCATATTTTAGTAACAATTCCATGTCATTATGATAACCTATTCAAAAGGAGCAGCCATATGATTTTTAAGATGGCCACTGTGGCAGCCATATTGGAAGATTATATTGGCATCACTTTCCTTTAGGACCAAATACATGTGCATGTATATATTTGCATCAAGCATTTTCATGAAAGCCTGGTGTCAATATCACTCATGTTCAGGAAGGAGCCAGCAAACACATATGAAAGATGGTCACTATGGCAGCCATTTTGTAATGTCAGGTCAGCTCCATTTCATTATGGACAAACTACACTCATAAGAAATGTGTTGGTGGACACTTTATTTCAATACCAATATGCATATAAGAGGAGCAGCACCACAAATGAATTTTAAAGTTGTCCACTGTGAGGTCAGATCAGAACAATTTTTTAAGTGGACTAAATACATACATTTAAAGTGTGTAGTGAAAAGTCCACATCAATATTACCAGCCATTCAAGGGGAGCAGTAACAACATATCTTAAGTCATTCTGTGAAAATTCCATGTCAATATTACCATCTATGTAGGAGTAGCCATATGATTTTCAAGATGGCCACCAAGGAAGAGTATGTTGAGAGGTCAGAAATAATAATAATAATAATAATAATAATAATAATAATAATAATAATAATAATGAGAGTAATAATGATGACTTTATTTAAAGATGGTAATGCAATTAGCTGATGAACTAATCTACCTTGACGCCCTCATAATAATAAATTTATTTTAAATACATCTCTGAAGCCACTGGATATATTGGAATAAGGAAATAGAGTGGACATTTCTAATTTCAACTGGAATGGTATTCCAGAGGAAAGTTCCGAAGTATTGGAAACTCTTTTTGAATAATTCCTTATTTGGTTTGTGAATTTTATCCTGTTTGGAAGACATGGATCACAGGTGGGGAGTATTACCAGGTAGCCTATACTGGAATAGTTGTTGTAAATATTCAGGAGCACTATTATTGGATATCTTGTACATTAATTTGGCTCTCCTAACTGGATTCGGTCTTTAATAGGTAATATTTTTAAATTAGCAGCTAACTTTTCCTTGCTTTCTTTCTGGATTGATATTAGCCCAAATGCTTGAAGATGTGCTAGCTTTGCTATATTTTTATCATCTGAATTACCCCAGACTGTATTACAGAGTCTAAATAGGGTTGTATCTAACTGTTATAAAATAGTTTTCTGTGCCCTTCACGGAGAAAATGTCTTATCCTACTGAGAAGGCACAAACATAAATAAACTTTTTTACTGATATGTTTAATATGTTTAGTCCATGATAGGTTATTATCAAATATACCATGTTCATTTAAGATTAAACAAGATATCATGACAAGTCAACAGTTCTTTTCAGGCCGTACAGTTGCATCAAAGACTCTTATTTTTATCTTTGGCCCAAGAAAATTCCCTCTGTGGCACCCACAGGGAACATAATAAAGACCCCAGAAAACAGAGATAAAAGATTTTTATGGTTGATTTTAGTCTTATATGAATCCAATGCACAACAAGCATACTGAAAAGCATATACCATTAGCTAATACAGCATAAGATGACTAATTTGCGGACAGATGTCTTACTGAATTTTATTATGTGGGACACCGATAGAGAGCAAACAGTCAATATTTTTATTTTTTAGAAAACTGTTCTTTAGTCTGAGTCAGCAATAGGCGATTTAGAACATACAGTTCTAGAAAAGTGCATACAATATTTAACAAAAATTGATAAATCCATGACTGGAGTGCCTTGCTGGCCTTCTTTACTGGCATTTTAATTCCTCATGCTTAACCATTCCCCTCCATTTTGCCATTTTAGTCTGCATTGTTTTTCCCCGTCCTGTATGCTACTTTGGTGGTTCTTCCCAGGTTCTTACTCCATCAGTTATACTGGCTGCCATGTATAGCTTATCATGTTCTGAAAAATGGCATTAAGCCCAAAACAACAGCAACAACTGAAACCCCTCTGGATCTCAAAACACACTTTCTGAGTCTCGAAAATCCCCCAACGATGTGTGGAAGATTGGCAGAAAAGCAAATCTGCTGATTGAATATTTGACATCAGATGTGCCGACTTGATGTTTTGTTGTTGTTGCTGTTATTATAGGGTTTAACGCCATTTTTCAGCCAAGATAGGTGGCCAGTATAAATGGTGGAGGAAGAACCCGGGAAAATCCCTCAACCATTTAATTTTTGTAGGGTTGTGCCTGGGATTTTCTTGAGCTAGGATTTTTTTTACCGCAGGATAATTAATTTTTTAAAAATAATTGACATAACAGATTCTTTCATTTCAATAGATCATAGCAAAAATATTTTTTCAAGCTATCTGAAGGCCAGACACTTTTTCAAAAAAATCCTGGACCCCCTCTCAGAAAATTAAATGGTCAATCCTTTAATGAACAGAATATGCATCAGACATAAGAATAGTTTTTCCCTGCAGACCAACCAGAACTTGCTGAAGAGTCTGCTGGAAGAATATATTAATGCATAATTCAGAAGTCCTATGGCATAAAGTTGTTCATAAAGCAATCAAGAAAATTTCACTGCAGTAGGACCATAGACTTGACAATGGTTGCTGCCTCACCAAACATTTTAAATGCAAAATTCCCCATCAACTGTCTAATCTTCATCATTGAGTATAATTAAATACCAATTTATGAAGAAAAAAAACAAAACAGAAATCCAGGCTCTGTTGATGCACAGGTCTTGCTGCAATTCACTGTTGCTGTTATTGTTTGCACATAAAGCAAACACCATATATACTTAACTGTATGTGCACTGTATAGACACCCATGTCCTTATGGTCAAGCAAAATGGCATATACCATCACATGACAAACCAACATGCAACACTTTGTTTTCTATTGGGCTTATCTCAAATGAGGTCACTCCTCCCCCTCACCTAACAGCTAACCCATTAGAGACCATTTTGTTCTGCCTGTAAGTGATACATGTACATTTGTATCACTCTATCCTCCTCACATGAGGCCACCTTTCTTATAAGGCCACTTTCATTTCTAGTAAGTAGGTCACCACCCTACCAAGCATGGCTGGAGTGGGTGGTAACATATACTTTGAAAATGGCTACAATGTATAAACTTGAAAGTTGCATGGAGAAGCCATGTATATATATTGCAAAGGGTAATCAGTGATTTTCCTTGAAGTTACCCTCAACATCTCCAGCTGACTGTTAAGTCTTAGAGCACCTGCCTACTGCAAACAACTTTTTGGAAAAGTTACTCTTTGTCATAGTGGGGCCCCAAAAAGGGAAATCCCAGAGGTTTGTACTATGCTGTCTTATCTAAATTATATATTTAAAAGGTTGAAAAATAAAGGCCAGTAAAGTAAATGTATTGTATACAAAATAAACTTACTCAATGCAACATTAAAAATATATTTTCAAATATTAAATTACGTATTTCAAAGTTATTTTTAATATTTTTTATTAATGGCTGTCAATGATTAATGAAAACAGTGGTATAAGGATTAATATAAAATAGATAATTAATCAGAAAAGCCAAATAACCAAGTGTTCAGTCACTGGGTTGTCATGCTCTTTTGTGTACGCTGCTGAGATCAGATTTAATAATTTGAAATTTGCTACCTAAATAGTTTTTTAGCATTTGATGGTTGGCAGAGCTAACAACATATTCTAATTTGGGTTGTTGCCCAAAAACATTTTGATAATTGGCCTATACTGGCACATACTATCATTTCAAATCAGTTGTGTTCTGCATTTCTTGTGCTCTTTCCAACAGGATAAAATTTCCAACTCAAAACAGCATGGTGAGTCAGTTTTGGATCACGACCCATAGGTTAAGAATCACTGTTATAAAGAGTGAACTGTCAAACATTAATATATTTAAGTTGCATTGATATCAGCCAGTATGAAAAACACCCTATCAAACATTAATATATTTAGTTGCATTGATATCAGCCAGTATGAAAAACACTCTATCAACATTAAAAAATCCACCCACTCTGTTTTCCACCCTTCTGCACACACCTAACTTTAAGCAACTTGCATAATCTGAAACGGGGCCCCAAGTGGCCGAGTGGTCTAAAGCGCTCTCCGTTACGGATCGCTGCCATCTCACCTCTGTCTGCGTGAGTTCGAGTCTAGGATTCAGCGAATGTGGATATGTGAGAAAGCTTGCCAGTAGCTTCTTGTGGGTCGGTGGTTCTTTCCGGGGATTTCCTGGTTTCTTCCTCCACCATCAATACTGGCCGCCATGTATAGCCTATCTTGTGCTGAAAAATGGTGTTACGCCCCAGAACAACAACAACAACATAATCTGAAACTAACCAACTAACTTCCTTCCTTGTTTATTTATTTATTTATTTTTTATTTATTATGTTTGCTAGCAGCAGAGAGGGTGGACCCTACAACTTTTTAGAGACCTTATTTTTGAAAATTAAGGG
>JAECUM010006890.1:0-75576 GCA_016617855.1 Megalonaias nervosa
TTTTGATAGATTTTGGGGTGATGGATGGTATAAATGGTGTAAATGAATAGTATTTTTATGCAGTGTTAAATGGTATATAAGGTTTGTGAGAGTATGTTGGTGAGATTTTCATCTCCTCCTCTTACACTCTTAGCTAAAGTAAGTTGTTTTGGAACAGTGTGTGTAAGGGATGTTGTATGGTATTAGGATGTTGAATGGTATAGGTGG
Organism: Megalonaias nervosa; assembly: GCA_016617855.1. Lineage (NCBI taxonomy): Eukaryota > Metazoa > Mollusca > Bivalvia > Unionida > Unionidae > Megalonaias > Megalonaias nervosa. The sequence continues at coordinate 208 of JAECUM010006890.1, forward strand.
TGTGATAGATAGTATTTTATGGTGTGAAGAATTGTATGTTTTGTTTGTTTTTATCTCATTCTCTTTTACTCTAAGCTAACAGAAAGTGTTGTGTGTGTGTGTGTGTGTGTGTGTGTGTGTGTGTGTGTGTGTAAGGGGTGAGGGATGGTATAGGTGATGTTTTGGATAGTATTTCTGTGAGATTTCTTCTCCTTCTCTTGCATTCTGTGCTAACAAATGGCGTTTTGGGTAAAGTGCATAATGAGATGTTGGATGGTATACAAGGTATGTGAGAGTATTATTGTGGGATTTCATCTTCTTATTCTCTTAAACTCTAAGCTAAAAATGTCCTCTTGTGATAGTGTGTGTATGTTGATGTTGAATAGAATATGGATGTTGGATGATATAGTGCTGTTATGGATAGCGTTTGGTGGTGTAAGAGATAGTCTATTTTGTGAGATTTCATCCCCTTCTCTTACATTCTAAACAAACACGTGGCATTTTGGATAGTGAGTATGATAATGCTGGATAGCATAGGGATGTGATGGATAATATTTTTATAGTGTAAGGGATAGTCTTTTTTTGAGATTTCATCTTCTTCGTTTACATTCTGAGCTAAACAGAAGATTTTTGGGATAGTGTGTTAGGGAGTTTTAAATGGTATAGTGAATGTGATGGATAGCATTTTTGTGGTGTAAGGGATAGTCTATTTTGTGAAATTTCATCATCTTCGTTTAAATTCTAAGCTAACTCATAACGTTTGGAGTGTGTGTGTGTGTGTGTGTGTGTGTGTGTGTGTGTGTGTGTGTGTGTGTGTGTTTATTGGTCTTTATTTGTCCCTATAAAACTCCCATCGTCCCTATAAAATTCATTTCACCTACCTACTTACCTACAATAGGGCTTATTCAGGTCAGCCACTTGCAACACTGTTATTCAGTAACCGCCCGATTGAAGTCAGTCGCTTGCAATACTGTTGCCATTCTTCCCCTAGTGTCCAGTACAGTGACGTTATTGAAGCTAGTAATTTTGAAGTTATAAATAGAGACTTGGGTTTCTCCATAGGATTTTCCACAGGTTGTAGCTATAAATAGATTCCGGGGTTTTTAAATAAGAGCGTCACACAAGTTAAGGCTATAAATATATACTGGGTTTTCCATAGGTTTTTGCACAAGTTGTAACGAAAAATAGATAGAAAAATGAGAAGAAAAAAAAAAGAAGAAGAAGAAAAATGTCCTGGATAATATGAGGAGTTGATGGAGAAAAAGGAATGACAGATATTAGAAGAAATCCAAAGGACCTTCTCAGGGCCACTCTTATGTCTAGAAAAGATGTTTATTCTCTATCGCCGAGAGAAAAACTGTTTTGTCTATTGTATAGTTGTTTGTTTGTATATGTCTTTCTATGTCTCTGTTTGTTTGTTTGTATATGTCTCTCATGTCTCTATTTGTTTGTTTGTTTTTTTGTTTGTATATGTCTATGTCTCTATACATTTCCCTTGTCCGTATAGTGGCCCACAATGTTAAATTCCCCTTGACCGTATAGTGCCGGGACATGTTTTTAATGGTAAGTCTCATTGTCCGTAAGTAGTGTAGTGGGGTACTATAGCAACAATGGGAAAATACATTACAGACCCACCCACCCCAGGCCAGTATAGCGGCACGATTTATAGCCTCAAAACCACACACTGCCACAATGGGAATTTTGTATAGGGACAAGAGGAATGGAACAGGTGGAATGACGTCACGTGACGTCATGCCACCTGTGTCATTTCTATACAAAATTTGAATCATTCGCGTTATGTTTTATATATTTGTTGTTTTGTTTTTTTTTTCCATAGATTGATGAACATCAATCTATCATACACAAATTATACAATCGACTAAGAAAAATTTTAGGCAAGAAAGAATAATCTTTTCGAGGCAGTGGAGTGGCCCTGAAAAAGGGCCTTTTGTTTTTTGCTTCTATTGTCTCCAGTTCACCAGCTTCTTAATTTTCCAATGATTCCTTTCTTCTTCTTTTTCTTTTCTTCGTCTGGTATCCAGTCTGGATGTCCCATATCTCTAAATGTTTGCTGTATTTTCATCCAGTTTATGTTCAGTCTATCAAAGTCCTCTTTCGTTTTTTGGTTTTCCTTCTCCTTTCTCTCTTTTGTCCATATCTTTTTTATTTTCTTCACCTCTTCTCCCATTACCGTTTTCATAATCTCGGTTAAATGGAATATGTCTTCCAAATAACATCTGACTTCTATAGCAATATCAATCACTTGTTTCAAAGTTCCCACTCTTACATATTTAAGTTGTATAAAACCTCTCAACTTCTCCACTTCCTCCACTATCATCTCTTGTAAGTCAAAACTGGCTACTTTCAGTCTGGTCACCAAGTCTTGGCTGCCTGGGAACCTCCATTCCATTTCAAGCCTGTCCAATATGTATGATCCAACCATCATCCAATACCAACTGTCTTTTAATTGGTTAAATACTTCCATCTTGATAGGTGTTGACTAGTCAACGTGGGTAGCCAGACTCACTAGCGTTCCGCGTTATTTACGTCAAGCACGGACGTGAACGAAAACATCCCTTACACTCACTTCACATATTATATACTATCCTCACCAACGACCGCGAATGCATAAAACACACACCTATTTACTATTCACACCAACAAACGAGAATACATAAAACACACACCTATTTACTATCCACACCAACGAACGAGAATGCATAAAACACACCTATTTACTATCCACACCAACGAACGAGAATGCATAAAACACAAACACATATACTATCCTCACCAATCAACGCGAATGCATAAAACACACACCTATTTACTATCCTCACCAACGAACGAGAAAGCATAAAACACAAACACATATACTATCCTCACCAACGAACGCGAGTGCATAAAACACACCAATTTACTATCCACACCAACGAACGAGAATGCATAAAACACAAACACATATACTATCCTCACTAACGAACGAGAAAGCATAAACACACACTTATTTACTATCCACACCAACGAATGAGAAAGCATAAAACACATCTATTTTACTATCCACACCAACGAACGAGAAAGCATAAAACACACATCTATTTTACTATCCACACCAACGAACACGAATGCATAAAACATACCATACCTACTATCCACACCAACGAACGCGAATGCATAAAACATACCATACCTACTATCCACACCAACGAACGCGAATGCATAAAACACACACACACACACACACACATATACTATCCATACCAACGAACGCGAATGCACACACACACACACACACACACACACACACACACACACACACACACACACACACACACACACACAAAACAGTAAAGGAGTGAGTGTTTATAGTCACACTACTCTACATTCACACCAATTGGCAACTTGAATAGTCTCTCTTTTCTAGAGTATTGGGGTAGCCCTGAAAAGGACTGGTTTTTTTTCTTGGAACTCCATTTGCACCTGGCTAATGGTTGCACCTACCAGGTCTGGCCCCACATACGCATCGCCGGCTCCAGTCCTGCTCCCAATTGATGTTTGTTCTTGGGAGTGCAGAGGGAGCTTGAGTGGCTTCGCTATCCCAGTTTTCAGTGTGAGGTATAGTGAAGACTTGTTCCCTCTGTCTTCTCCTATGCCAGATCCGGGGGTGATTTTGCTGAAGCTGCGGATCCCACTCTTCTCGCTGTCTCTCCAACTCCTCCAAGGCCTTTTGCTCCCAGTTTTCTGTCTGGAGGACAACGGTTCTTGGTACAGGTTGTGGCTGACGTTGTTGTTGTGAATGTAGTTGAGGAGGTCGTACTGGTTGTGCAGGTGTCCTCACCTCAGGTTTGACCTCACACTGAGGTCTCATGAAGAGGTGAGGCAGGATCCCTCTTTTCTTTTCTTTCTCTTCTTCCTTCTTCTTTTCTCTCTCTTCTTCTTTAAACCTGGCTTCCTCCTGTGCCGCCTCCATAGCCAGCTCATCCAGGAGACGCCTGGCATACTCCAGGTGCATCTGGAGTTCCAACAGTTTTTGTAGTCTGCTCATCTTCTTTTTAAGTTGACTAGTCAACAATGGTAGCCAGACTGACGAGTGCTCTGCTTTATATTCCTGGAGCACGAACGTGAAGGAAAACATCCCCTGGTACCAAAACTTACCATAACCAAAAACAAAACATCAAACGCGCGTACCTAAAAGAAACACTCACGTTGACTTTTTTACGTTTTACTTACAAACACAGACATGCACGATTTGACAAGACAGAGAAAACAAAGGGTGGATTTTTTACTGATAAAAGAAACGAAGTGTTTATAGACACACTTCTATTTATTTTTTAAAGACAAACACAAATTTGTTTTGGCAAATTGAATTAGTATCTCTTTCCTAGAGTATTGGGGTATCCCTGAAAAGGGCTGTTTTTTGTTAACGGGAGTGATGGCAATCGTTTTTACTGTCTAATATTGCGTCCCTGTCTGGCAGCAGGCTTTCCTATACGATACGATCTGCTTCTGGGGAAAGAGAAGGAGAACTCTTTGGTGTCCACACGACAGTCAACAAAACCTCTGTCTGGTTCTTGCTGCTCCTGTTGCTGCTGCTGTTGTTGTTGCTGTTCTCTCTGCTTCTGAAGTCTGTACTTCTCTGTCCATTCTTCTTGTTCTTTCTTGATTTCCTCTCTAAAGACCTCTTCTATCAGGTCTTGGGCTATGGATAACATCCTGACATTCTCTATCTCTTCAGGCTTCGGTATCAGGTTTAGCCTGCCACGACCTAAATTGACGTAAGCTTCGTTCAGCTTGGCTAGTCTGGAAGGCATGTTCATAGGTAGACTAGTCAACCATGGATGGCCAGACTGGAGACCAACCCGCTTTATATGGTTCAAACGCCGACACGATAGAAAACATCCCTACTAGGTTTAGTGTCGGAACTTTATGATAGCGAATGTCTTGGTCAGGGATAGAGAAGTCAACGAGCATATATTCACAGTGCTTATTGAAAACAAACAACAGACACATTTTTTTCAAAACACAACGTTTTTTATTCAACCAACAACAATTCACAAGTAACAATAACATCAAGCAAATTATTTTTGACAAGGTTGACAACGTTGTGAAATCATGTGAGATTTCCATTGATGGAAGTCATGAGGCCATTGATGTACACTACGTTTCCTAGCTAAAGACAAAAGATAGTCATAATGGTCACAGAACCATCGATCTATTTTCTCATCGTTTCTAGAAGAGTGACGATCAAAATAAGTCACTGAATGTTCTAACGGATATCCAAGACTGCGTTGATAAAGAAAATACACACAATATTGTCCACACACCATGGAACCTGTGCCTAGTAATTTCACATTATTGAATCGTGTCTTCTGGGCATTTCTTCTCATAAAGTCAATGATGTCGTCTTCCAAAGTGGGTAATCCATACGGATCAAAAGACTCAACACAATCCTCTTGAGGGAAGTAGACGGCAACTCAGTGAGTTCCTGGAAGATGACTTTCGTCCATGTTGATGCCATAAGCATGATGGTCTTGAGGTTTGCGATGAGGTAGTTCATCTTTAGCGCACACGACAGGATTCCAATAAGCAGTATACGAACTATTGTTCAAAAGATAATAAAGTTCCCAGGTATCCATTTTTAGGTTGTATTGTTTTTTTTTCTTCACAGATAATCATAAGTCATCAGTTCAGTTCTGACTTTTTGTTTGAAACGCTCTGTGAAGTAGCCGCTTCTTTGCCTTGTCTCCGCACTCTGGGCTAAGAGAGATTCGATGCGATAGATCTCTAGAGTAGACAATGGTGGGCAAGAATGATCACGCAAGCCTTTATACCACTCATGCAACACTGCTTCTTCCGAGATGAGACTCCAAGCGTCGTCCAGATACTCGTCCAATTTTTCTTCTTGACTCATCATCATACATTTACCGTGTTGAATTTGACTGGGATGATCGTTTTGACATCCATAACAGTATTTCTTAGTCAATTCCATAATTGTATCCACCAGGTGTTTGGCAAAACAGGACACTAAATGTTGTTCTTGTTCTGGCCATCTGGACGTGACTACTACCTCGTCCCCTTTGTCTTGGTCTTTGGGGTTCTGTTTTCACGCTATCCTCCCATTCCATGTGCAAAGATTCTCTATCGTTCAATGAGGGATAGGAGTCTTCCATTGTTTCTAACAGTCTAGAATGACTTCTCTCAAACTGTTGATTTCAATGGTATTATCGAATTTGGCATACAAGATGACGTTGACCGTCTCGGTGAGAGCTTCTGCAAACTGAAGTTCCACACGCAGTTGACCGGATTTTATAGGGTGGAAATGTCCCTCGTCGATGCCTTGGTCTGGAGTGAAATCAAAGGCCCACAAGTGTAACCTCTACGCAATCTTCGTACGAAATACCGTGACTGGTGTTTGGTTCCTAGCTGTCCGGTAGCTTCATAAAGGGACAAGTACGATCTCAAGTAATTCTTCTGGGCAAAGTTAGGTTCGAAGGGTCTGGTACACAAGGTCTTGCCATCGCGACTGGCTTCGATCTTGGACACTCTGTAGTGCTTAAACTGGAAAGGATTTTGATCGTGGGCTCCGTTGAGGGCTGCATTACTGACGATGCCAACGATTAAACGTTTGGGTAACTGTCCTTGGAACAGATGATCTTCGATCTTGGATCGGAGTCCAGCAGCAATGGTGAATGTTTTCATTTCTACACGTCGTATCGGATACTTGGCGGTCGATCTGCTCAATGTTTGACTGATGTCGTTTCCCGCTTTAGGTAACACTTCTACACGACGCACGTAAAGTCTGGCTTCTTGGATGATGGTTCTGTACTCGTTGGCATGAGCCATCAAATGGAAAGCGACACTGTTGCGATTGAGTCTCAGGCGAGTATCCACTCCGTTCAGCAAATACTTGTCTTGCAACCACATGTCCAAATGCAAGCGATCCATCAGTTCTAAATTACGACCTTGCAGGATTTTCCTTCGACGGTCGTTATAACCCACATTGTGAGGAATGTCATCGGCTGTCAGGGCTGTGTCGTTAAACGTGTCTTTTCCTGCAATGTCAGGTTTCTATACCACGCAAGCATCCAGATGAGTGTTCTTGGCCTCTTTTCCGTACGTCAAGAGATTTTCTAGGTACGTTCGGTAAGGGTAAGTATCCATACTGCTGCTGACTAGTTTGTTATTCAAGTAAAGACCCGCTTCGCTGAACAAGGAATCCATGAAATTGTTGACGGGAGCTACTCGGGCATCGGCTCCCGGATTGGTGTTGTCAGTTTTGATCACTTTCAGTTTCAGATACAAGTAACTGCTATACAGATCGATGTAATCTTCGGGTTGTTCTTTGATTTCAAACTCGATGGGAGCTGAATCCGTCAAAGAGGAGACGGGATGAAATTCGACCCATTGGGATTCTTGCATTGTCATCATGGTGGGTGGCATGGCAAACAGATCCAGTTCCGACTTGGAACAAGCGCAAGACTCTCGGTGCATCATTTTCTCTGATTTAATAATCAAAAACGTCTAACTCTCAGACAGTTTTTCTTTTCTTTGTCTTTCTAGATCTGGGGGCTGTGAAGTCCTCTGAGGGGGTGTTTTCGTCGTCTTTTTCTGCCTTGTCCTTGCTGCGGCGTCAGGGAAGCAAGAATGTCTGACTCGGCATTGCCCAAGGCATTAATAGGAGTTTCTCGCCGGCCCAAAATGTCTTTACCCGTTTGAAGCAAGACATTTTTGCCTGCTCTCAAGAAAGCTTCTTTGGGGTTTTGTTTGTCAATCATGACATTTTGGAGAAATTCTTTGCGGTGCGTCAACGCGGCATCTTTTAAGGCATGCAATCACCATGTCACCATCGGTTTCAAAACGGGAGCCACTGTGCGAAAGGCTGATTTGAGCATATCTCCTAAACCATGTCCTCGTTGTCGAGTGACTCCTCGGTACACAGGATACGTGACTGATAACTCGGAGTACACAAACATCAAATTCAGTCCTTGGTTCATTTCTACAGGGAATCTAAAATATCTCGCAAAATCCGAGTTACTGATCACGGCTGGTATTTCGCTTGCAATCTTGGTCTGCTTAGGGTCTCCAACCAAAATGTCATACAATTCATTACAAAATGTAATGGCCAATACTTTGTCCTCTGAAAATTTGATGAGTAGGCTACAAGGTATTTTCTGGTATTCGATCGTGACACTTTTTCTGTTTCTCTCCAAGGCTTTGGCAAACACGGTATTGAATTTGGTAGAAATCGTGTTCACCAAATGTTGTCCAATAAAATAATAACCTGGGGGAATGGTCAACCGATAGGTGGTTCGTTTAGTTTTGGGATCTTGTGTTTTCATAGAGTCAGCTACACTGATGCGTTCATCCAAGGCTTGTTGCACTTGCTCGTCATGAACTTCCACCGCAAAAGTGTTTTGATTTTCGATGATGTTTTTGATTTGCGTAGGGTGAATTATTTCCACTAAACCCACTTCCCAATGGGCTTCGTGATCCAATAGGGTGGCCTGAGGTAATCTGGCCGTGTAACAGCACAAAGTGTTATTGGGAAACACCTCCATGGAACTGTCACTGGGTAACGTTAAGTAAAATTGGTTGTTCATAATTCCAGAGTTCTAGTGTCCGAGGGGTCACTGGAAGTCAGAGGAGTGTCTAAAAGAGGATGGCTAGGGTGACTGTTGGATGGGGGACTAACGTTGGACACAAGGCTCCCGTTGTTGTTGTTTCCGTTAGAGGAATATTTCAGAGACGGATTGGGAAGAAGGTAACCAACGCAACTGCTAAGTAAAATGGTCCACATTTGTTTGTCTCCTTGTTGCAAACCCAAATTGGCAATGGCAGCACCGATGACACAATACGCCACAAAGATTTGGCAGAAAAAGACGATTTCCGTTATGGCACACGTTCTGCACACCACACCCACAAGGGTTGCTTTTGTAGATCTTGCAGAGAAGAACTGGGCGACGGAGTGTTTACTGCAGCAACTGAGGCTGTGTTGAAGGGCATGATGGTCACTTCTTTTTATAGTCGATGAGTTGCGAAGCGTCAATCCAAGAGTCAAAACTGGGAGGATATCCTTTCCAACGTACTTTGACTTCTCTGACACGTCGTTTTCCCACTTTTCGGGTTCTTCGATCGAGAATGCTTTCGATCTCGTACACGTCGTTTTCTTTTTTGGTCACACGTTGTAACTCGGACAAGTAAAACGTTCCTTTTAACACTTCCCCGTTCATGTCTTCCAATTTATAGACGGGAGGATGACGGCAATGCACACTTTCGGTGACACGAAACATTTCAGTGGTCCAGTTGGGTAAGTAATCGTTGTCGAAAGTGCGTTTGGTTTTGCCAATGCGCACCCAATCTCCTGATGCCAACACTACACCTTTCTTGGGGACAGTCACTGTTGGGGACGTATCAAACAGGTGCTCGAAGACGGTCACTTCGTTGTCGGGAGTCACTTCTTGTGGGGCACGCCCAATGCTCCGATCATAAGATTGATTGTACGATTGGACGAAGTGTGGCAAGACGTCGATGTACTTGAGAGTGTGTTGATGCGTAAAATATTTCCACATGCGTTCTTTCAAAGTGCGTTGAAAACGTTCCACGATGCTGGCTTTGGTTTCGGGATTCTCGGTGGTGAAAATTTGTATGTCATGTTTCTTCAATTCTTTTTGGAAAGCTTGGTTCAGAAATTCGGTGCCTTTGTCAGTTTGCCATCGAAGAGGGTGACACCCACTTTGTTTCAACACCAGTTGGAGGGCTCGCACTAACTCACTGCTCGATTTGGAAGTCAATGGCACGACCCAAGCAAATTTGAAAATGACGTCGATGACACAAAACAAATATTTGTAACCACGATTGTAGTTGGCCAAATGAGAGACATCGGCTAAATCGGCTTGCCATTGATGATCGATGCCTTCCACTCGGGTGCAACTTCTGGAAAATTTTCGTCGAATGGGTTTGTGTAAGGTGTACGTGGCTTGTTCTTGTAACCAGCGTTGCACTTGAGGTACACGAACACTTCTCAGTCGAGTTTTGGCAGCAAGATACAATTTCTGAACTCCTCCATAACCTGCAGGATGGGATGGATCGTAGTAAATGCTGGGTAACACCTTCTCCATTTTTTTAAATAAGTGATCCACTCTTCGCTGATGGTACCCTGAAGTGGTTTAGAAACGGTTTTACGTGTTTGGTGTGCCACAGGAGTAGAAGTCGATGGTAGTTTTGGTGGTAATGGAGGTGGTGGTGGTGGTAATGGAATGGCTTTGGTCTTCTTTTCTTTTTTCACTTCTGCTGTCCCTTCTTTCTTTTTCACTTCTGTCGAAGGTGGAGTGGACATCATCTTTGTAACCCAAGCTTTAAGTTCTTCTCGTTGCGGTGTAAGGGAAGGGGTCAACAAGGACGCTGAAATCTTACTAGGGATGGGAGCTCCTAACGGTGTTTGAAAGACTTCTCTTGCCTCTTCCTCCTCAGGCAACCGTGGGGCTGCATCTGTCTTGACCACTGGGAGTGGTAGTGGTGGTGGTGGCGGTGGTGGTGAACTTTTCATTAGGGCCTTAAAATCTTTCAGAGTGGGTAGAGCTGTTTCGTCTAAAGCTTTCTGGTGAAAGAATTGCAGTCGTTGCAACAATTGACCGTACCGTTGCGATTTTTTCCGTTTCTGACAAATCGCTTCGATCCATCAAGGATTGCAATTCGCGTTGTAACTGGAAAATCTCGGTCAAATGAGGATTGGGAGGTAGATGTGGGGTTCGTTGTTTTTGCCAACGATGGTATTCCAGCCATCGTTTGTAAGGCACTAAAGTTAGTTTTCGTCCTTCCGTCGGATTTCAAGGATCCCGTCTGAGATCTTTTCACTCCAGAGGTCCCTTTTATCTTCTTGAATCTTTTTATCTTCATCCTCCCAGGATGTTTCCCAATAGTCCTTTTAGCAAGGATCTTCCTATTGTTCCCATTACTCCTTTCAGTAAGGGTCCTCCTATTCTACCCATTACTCCTTTCAGTAACATGCGTGAAAAAGGCAAAATTCCTCTGCGTTGCACCAACATCTTTTTCTTTTGACCAATGGGTATTTTCTTTTGGCCCATTTGGCGAAGAACGTGTTGATGTTTGGCTAAGCATTCTTTCTGGTGTTTAGACAAAGGTATTGTGCCCTTCAAGACATTCAGACAACATTCGCACACGGTATCGATGACGTCTTTGGAGGCAGTTTGAATGAGTTTGTTTCGCATGGGTGGAGGAGCTTTGGACAGGAGGGACAACATGTCCCAATGTCTGGGTAACGAGTTGGCAGTCCTTTCCTTTTATTTCCCTTGGGGGTAAAAGAGGAATGTCTTTTTTGGGGTGACATCTTTTTCGGTTGGTTCGTTGGCTCCGTGGCACACAGCAAAAAATACACTAACGTCGATGACTTGTCACACGGTCTTTTATCCTTTATGGGGGACTATCGCTTCGTCATAAAGGTAACAATGTGTTTTCCAAAATCGCCAAAGAATCCTCCTCTTTGGTGGCTCCTCTTTTTCTTTGGACGAGTGTGCCTTTTCTGGGGGGTGACGTCTATGTTTGACTAAGCATTTTTTCGGATGACGAAACTGTCTTTTTCTTTTTCCTTTCTGGACAGAAGAACGACAATGAGGAGACATCTTTTGGTGCATAACATACACTGAAGTCCATGACTCGACATGCATCCTTTTATCTTTTTGGTTTCTTTCGGAAGTTAGAGAACGCGTTCTCTAACTTTGCGGCGTGATTATCTACTAACGTATCCATATTAATGTAAAATCCTCCCCTTTGCTGGCTTCTCCTTTTATTCTTTGGACGAGTGTGTCTTTTCAAAGGGTGACGTCAATGTTTGGCTAAGCCTTTTTTAGGATGACGTGACTGTCATTTTCGTTTTCCTTTTCCTTTTTGGACCGAAGAAGGAACACGATGGTAACGGTGTGTACTTCTTGGAGGAGACATCTTTTGGGCGTTCAGCAGCACAAAAACACTGATCCGTATTGTTTGCCTCAGGTCTTTTTATACTGGAATGCGTCGCCACTGATTGTCTTTACGTCGTATCAACTTGATGACAGGCAACACACGTCGTGGAGGAGTTCGCAACGGACTAAATCGGGACAGTTCTTGCTTGGACAAATCCAGTAAACTCTGTAACACACCCGTTCTCTCTTGGACTTTGATTTTTGGGGCAGGTACTTTGTGAGCAGCGGCCACTGCCGCTAAAGAGGAAGAGGGTGTCACCGCTGGAGGAGAAGTTTTTGGAGACGCTCTCTTGCGGGTAGAAGTTGTTTTCTGTGGACTTTTCTTTTTCTTTTTCTGAGGCTGTGACCTGGTCTTGACACCGTTGCTCTTTTTCTTTTTCTTCTGGGTACGTTTGGGCGTGGCTTTTTTCATGGGGACGACTTTGTAAGCATTAGGATCCTATTTTAAGAGGGAACGAATGATGACACCTCCTAGAGAACCGCTTCCTCCAGGTTTCAAAATGATTTGCTTTTTGGTTTGAGTGTCAATGCGAGGATCGGCTAGCTGTGTCAGGCTACTTTGTTTCTCTCAAAAAAAAAACGTTTGGTTTGATGTGGAATCTGAATGATGCCTTGCAGTAATTGACGTGCTGTCACCGTAAACCATCGTAAGACTTCTTTGAGACTAGCTTCTAAGACACGAGCACGTATTTGTAGATCTTCTTCGCGACTGATACCGTACAAGGCACGAATCAATTTAATGGGAAGATGAGACTGAAGGAACGTCATGTTGACGATGTGTGAGACAGAGTCAAAGTGACGAAGGTTTTTATAGACTTTTTTTGGTGATTGTGGTTAAGTCGACGAAGGGGACATGTTCTCGACAGGCCCTCCGTCTTGGCACCAGTGGTGAAACAGATGGGTACGAAATCGCAAATAATCGGGAGTGGTGGGTTTTAAATTCACGAGTAAATAAGCGTGTGGGGTTTGAGTGGCATCGTCGTACGCATTTGTCAGCCAAGGTGTCCCTAACTGTTTGGCTAACACTTGTACTTGCGATTTATCTCTAGGGCTTTTAAACAACAACACGTAATGAGCATTGAGACTGATGGTACGATGGGCTTTACTTTGTTGAAACAAATTTTGGGTGATGTAAATGACACTGGCATTACGATGATGCCCTTTGCGCATAAATCAGAGTTTAATTTCTTCTTCATCTTCTCCTAACATGTTTTCAAAAATAACCAAATGAATTTGACTAGGGTCAGACACGATCCCGTCGTCCTCGCCAGGAATGCCTTCGACAAAGATGATGGAATGGCCTTGACTTTCTCACAGAAGGCTGTACGCCGATTGCCACTCTTTGTAACACCACACGATGCGTTGAGGTGGACGATCGATCAAATGATGTTTATGTTCGATCAAACGTTTCACAAATTCGGTTTTGCCTGAACCGCTAGGTCCAGCAATGAGCATGTTAAAGGGATGGCGAAGATACAAGGCCTCCCAACTAGTCCGATCTACGTGTTTGTCAATGACTTTGACAGTGGAGGAAGAGGGAGTAGAGACAGTAGAGGTAGCCATAGTAGTGTAAGAAATGTTACTTTTGACACAAAGACAGACAAGACAAGAGTTTTTATACTTTTTTCAGGACACGTTTATTGTCATCTTTAATTGTGAACAACACGAAAGACAAAAATACATAAAAGCCAAATGGTTAAGTACATGAATAAAAGACACATCAAAACGATCATAGTGGAATATAAACAAGTCTCTGTACAACATTTGTGGTGATCAAGAGGTGAAATTGTAAGGGTAGTGTATAATGTTCTGAGAGTCTCTACACTCCTTGGCACAGTCACACAAGAGTCCTCCCGGAATGGCCTTTCGGGCATGTCAATCACGGTCCTGTCCTGAAGAGAGTGGTTTTCCTCGGTCACGACTTCTTCGTCTTCTTCTTATTCTGGCACTGTCACTAACACAGGTTTAAAAGTTACTTTTTTCACTGAACGTTTTATTTTTTTAGGATTACAAATCTTAGGCATAGTGTGCCACTTTTTTGTCATGCCTCAAACCCCCAACTTTTCCAGTCACGTACATCTTGCCAGTGAGGGTACAAGTCACAAGCTACACACACGTCGTCGTACACATCTTCAGTGCCTAAAAGTTGACGAATCTTGTTTTCCCGTAGAGGTTGAGAAGTATCAAGATGAAAGCGCAAAGCTTTGAGCAGAATGAGTCTCTCGTGTACATTTAAAGGAACCACTTTCATGTTTTGGGTGGTATGTACTGTTCGTAAAGAGTCCACAAGGAATCGGCTGGTAAATGAAATCCCAGAAAGCAGGTCACTAAGACACACACTACACGTCGACCCCAATTCAATGGACACAGCTCTCGTAATAGACGATCTTAATCCTCTACCGTTTGAATAGTGTCATTGATTTCCTTCCACGGAATCTGTTGTATCACGAATGATAAAGGTCGTAGCAAGGTAGTCCGTTTTTATACCCTCTTTGGTGTCAGGTAATAAGTGTACTTTTTGAACAGCCTCGATTTTATTTTAGTACCGTACCAAAAACGTTTAGTCACTAACTCACACACCACATGTCGCACAGAAGTTTCCTCTTGAACTAGAAAGAATTGTTCTTGTAAAGATTTGTTGTAATCTCTAACTCGTCCGTTGGAATTCGGTGTATTAGAATGACTTTGTAAGTTGAATGAGTGGCATCCAAAAATTTATGAATTTCACGCGATTCATCAATGTCTGATCACTGAAACATTTTCATCAGAATTAGTCCTCTTATAGCATTTAGGTACCAGTGGTTCAAACATCGGTGACGTAACGGATGCAATGGTTCTTTGCGTTTCACTTGTATTTTGACGAACTCGCACTAATGTGTTCTCTCAATTCCACAGGCAAACCACAAATGTTCTCTTATAAAGTATCCATAACCATGTCAGTCAAACACTTCTCCTAGAGCGAAAGTAATGGATAAAGTGACTAATTTCTGACCACTGCCATTCCAGGAATCAGTCACGAATGTGAATAAAATCTTCAAATGTAAATGGACTAAAGCGGAATATTAGGAAGAAAGCACCCTTGATCGAGAGAAATCTGACTTGTTTGTTGACTTTTGTCAATTTCCTCTTCTGAATTTCTCGACATAAAAGTTCTGCAGTCACAAACTGAGATTTGGCTCTGGCAAGTCCCAGCCAAATTTCCTTGTAGATCTTCTCTTGCAATTCCTTTGGTAATGTTTGAAGATTATTTTTCAAATGGGGCTTAAATACTTGTCTAGGGGTTGTCCAATGTTTGACTCCTAGCCACGTAGCCGGTTTCTTACACGACATGGCATGCCCACTTCAATGACGAGGTCCCACTAAAGGTAGGTAGTGACAATCCGGAGACCATCGAACATGTTCCAGGTAAGCGGAATCTTTCTGCTCCCACTCGTGAAGTGACAGACCGCAACTGAAGCACTTGACTTTATCCCCTCTGTCCAAGTAAATAAATCCAGCTCTAGCTAATTCTTCGGGGGTAGATCCTCCCAGATATTTTGGCCATTTCCCTCGGAAGGTTTGCATCAGACTTTCATAGTCACAGTATTCAGGCAAACGCACAGGGAACGAATATTCGTCTTTCACAGGTTGAATTCGATGAGGGTACGGTGAAATATGTAGGAGTTTGCTCAGTTTTACATGACATCCGAAGGGTGGTAGCCGCATGGTTTCATAAGGATGACATCCGCCATGAAAACCAGTAAAGTGAAAAGGTGTACGATAACGAGTGGCATCACTTTCGCATCCATCAGGTTTGACACGCACAGCATCACTTTCCATGATAGGTACAGTTGTAGCAAAATTTCCATGATGTGGTACTGAATCGCTGAGGTCATAGTGTACGGCATCCCTGCCATCGCAAGGCACAGCATCGTACTCGAGTTTACTCTTGCTTGATACTTGCTGTTTGAAAGGATTCATTTTTCTCGCTTGGCGTTTGTAGTGACAATGATCTATCTTTCTTGAATGTTGTCCCTTTTTATAAGCTCGCCAATATCAGTGTGACCGTACGGTAAAGTAAAATGATTGGGAAGCTGTACTCGCTTCTGGTACACGATTTGATAGACTTTTTCCAAGGGTCGGCTGACGATTTGGTGTGTGGGTAAACGTACAATCTTGTGCGGTTCGTAGGTGGTCGCTTTAAAATTTCCTTCCTGTCCAGACTGCAAGGCTTCTTTCAAGAAACCAAAGTTCACCACTCGACTGGTGCGATAACTGAGAGTCGATCCTTTCACTTTGCACTCCGTGTGCACTTCTCCTTGTTTGTCCCGGTATTCGTAACCGTAATTTTTGGGACCGCCACTAGCAAAACTTAAAATCTTGTTGTCCGGATTCTCGTTCGTCCAGGCTCCTAAACGGTCTCCTTCAATGTTAGGGTGAGGTTGACCCAGGCGATCAATGTAGATGCAACTGTCCGTGTCAAAATACAGCACACGATCTCCTAACAGTTTTAAAGCTTCGTACAGTTTTAAGCGAGCATGGGTTGTCACGTAAGCAGCAATAATGACATTTCCAAATTCGTCGGCTTCTACAAAATCCAGTTCTTCTTCGTAATTGACTAAGACCAAGTCCTCACGAACGATGTCCACGTGTTTCATGTATTTGGTTTTGTCGTGAATCATCTGGAAGTAGCGGGAAGGTTCTGTCAAATACTCCGTCTTGGGTAAACACGGTCGTTGTGCCATTTTACCCCACAAACAATTTAACATCACTTTGGCAAACGATCGCCTTCCTTCGTTTTACTCGATGTGGTCTAAAGTGATGCCTTCCTGCTCCCAGTATCTCTCTTTGAACTTTGTTTGGTCTTCGGAAGTGTGGCACCAGGAAGGATAGCCGCTGCCTTCTTGTTTCAGTTTCAAAAAGGCATTCACGTAGTCTGCGAAAATGCCTTTCTGAGTCTCGTCGCCCTTGTGGTATTTTTCTGTCTTGGGAAAGTGATAAATTTCGTACACTTCTAACAGTTGGTATCCCAAGTCCAGAGCTTCAAACAAGTCCACTCTGACCCACGTTCCCATTAAGGTGCGTTCTTCCTGAGTGTGCTGACAAGGTTGGTCTTGGTTGCACGTTTCGGCACAAGTACGGCACAAGGGAAACATTAGTTTTCCTTGGCAATGGTGAGGTAAAACGGGACGGTACAAGTACGTGGGAGGCAAGACTTTACATTTGATCAATCCTTCGCATTTTCGAATATTGTCCACGTCGATGTGTTCCGTCAGCAATTGTGGGTGCCCTGCGGAAAAGTGACAATATTTGCACACGTACGGATACAGAGAACACACGTCCAAGTATTTGATTTCCTCTCCTTTCTCTTCGTTGGCTTGGTATAGCAAACAGGTGGCATTCGTCCGTCCTCCGTACAAACTGTCCCTTGGGTTCAGTGCGTCCACCGGCTTGTAACTTTCCACGATGTGCTTAAACTCGGGATCGGTTTTCAATCGCTGATCGTACTCGTGTTCCCACGTTTCTAAGACTTGGTATCCTTGCTCTTCTAACTTCAAGCGTCGCTCACAAGTGGCCTGGTATAATTCTTCCATGGTCCGTTGTAAAAACTGATTTTTAGTGTTACGTTGAGGGTAGCAGATAGGACATCCGTGAAATAAGCACCCGTTAAACTCGTACACGATCTTAGGGTTTTCTAAGTCCCAGCCATCCACTGAATACCTTCCGATGGCTTTTTTGCCTCCTCCGTTGTGAGCGTGTTGGATCCATTTGTCTTCCTTGTCACATAAGTAATGTAACCAGCGTAGGGCTTTGACCGAGTATTGACGTTTGACAAAGTTAGTCGTTTGAGGACTTATGACAGCCAGGGTGTTTTCGGGCATGAATCGTTGGCGGTACACTAAGGAACATGCTTTGGCAATGGTGCAGGCTTCTTTCAAAGGATCGATTCCTCCGTGTTCCATGAACAGTTCTCGAAATTTTCCACAGCAACGCCGTAAAATGTCCACGTCGGAACGACAACATTTTAACATTTCTTCCTGAAAGTCGAAGGGGTCCGAGGCGTGAGTCTTATTGTTCGGTACGCATGTTGTCAGGGTCGTAGCAGTGAGCCTCGGGCAAATGAGGCAGAACGGCATGTTGATTGGCTTCGGTATTGAAAAAGTGTGGAAAATAGCCTTTGGCCATTTCTGTCATTCCAAACGTTTTAGGCGTGCGACTCAAAGGCATGGCCAAGTAACTCATCGAATCTTTAAACTGCACTTGGCCCACTTGCATGGAAATGATTTTGGCTCCGTTCAAAGTCACTTTAGGACGCTCGGTACTTTGTTCCGTATAGTATCTCAAAAGAAACTGTCCATCGTATCCCGAGAAATTGTGAGTCATCACCGTGGCATAGCGATGACAATCTCCGTAACGTTCGATGTCTTCTTGACTAAACGTCTCGTCGATAGGGTCTAAGATCCATTGGGCGAAATGGGCTAACGTGTTTGGTCCCCGAAAGATTTTTTCACGTCCTCCAGGAATCTTGCTACAGTGAGGGCAATGAGTAAAGATAGGACCTTGGATGCACTTCTCACACGCTCGATGAGCCACGCAGAAATTAGGAATTTGAATGCCAGTCTCTTGCATGCATTCGAAATCGAAAATGATGAAATTTCCTTTCTTCTGGTCATTATCGTCTTCCTGTTGGGGTTGGTATTTTTGAATGTATCATTGGTGTTCCAGGTCCACGATTTGGCAACAAATGTGACATCGCTTCTTTCCTGAACAGATGTGCGCCTTGGCATTATTGGTACGTATGCCTCGTCTACAGGTAGGGCACAATCTCAGGAGCTGACAAGCACTTTTCTGCTGTGAACCTTGCGTCTTTAGATGTTGTTGGTAACAGAAAGAGCTGACAAACGTGCGCTGACAAGCTGGGCAATGCTCTCGTTCTTGTCCTTGGTCCAGACAGGGCTTAGAGGTTAAACATCCCTCACATTTCGATCCACAATGCTTATGTTGCTCTCGATTGTTATAGCCATAGTCACATTTCTCACAGTAATAACTGTATGACAGGAATGCAGTAATACTGGTAATGGTATCAAAATGTTCAACGTGATGATAGACGTGAATGTATTTTCCGTCTTTGAAATTTTTGCCTCGAAACAACAGCGGTCCGCGCACTTCTTGAGGGTGTACTTTCAAGGTGTAGCGTGGAGCCAAGACGTCTTGCAATTTTTGAATTTCAGGAATGCCACAGGGCGTGTCTTTAGCTAGTTCCGCTTGCTGTAACAGGAGTACTGCTTCTCTTTGTTGTTTGGCTCGGTCCTATCGTTGAATAGTTTTCCAGGCTCTTTTCCAATCTGCCGTGTCGTTCTTGTCGGCATACGTTCGTCCCACCATGATGGCACGTGCTAAACACATCTAGTCTTGAGGGTTGTTAATTTGGGCGAGGCTCTTTTTGGTGCTGCGAAGGTTGTCTACCAAGGACACCTTTTTGCGTTGTCCTGTCCCTTGGGGATGAGACACGTGGGTCATGAACAGTGTCGCTTTTCCATCGGTGATGTGAAACTTGTCGTTGGATTGTTGCACGTGTTGAATCTTGTCCATGACTTTGGAAGGTGTCAATTCTGCTGGGCTGCTAAACTCGATCCAAACGGGGAACTTCAAACTGTCGTGATAAATGGAAAGTCTCAAGCGATCATCTTCTTTGGCTTCACATTGCCGTTTCAGTGTGGTTAACAAAGAATCCCACACATCAGTGATGAACCCTTCTGCTTTCTCCAACGGTACGTCGGACTTGAAATCTTTAAACTTCACCGCGTACGTGTAGGCCGTAGTCCTAAATTTTCTGGAGGAGCGTTTGTCCGTCTCTCGAATGTGGTAATACTTTTCAGGGTTTAATGGTGGTGATGGACTTTGACTTAGTGTAGACTCTCTAGGATTAGATTCTGGTTCACTCATCTCATCTTCAAAATCGCTGGCATGAATTTGAGCCAAGACTTCAGCTACTGTGCGAGGCGATAAATCACGTTTCTGCCTCTTACTTTCTTCTCCTTTCTTTACGAAATGATGCGATCGTTTCATCTTGACTGCAAAAAGTCAAATGACTACATTTGAAACGCCATAGACCCCTATATATCCATGTCAGACCAGTGTATATATAAAGGGCTGGTGCCTTCCTCTCAGTATTCATTTCACTCTCAAGCCGACCAGCACGATGGAAGAACCCACACAAATCGAACTTCTGATTAGAGCTTTGCGAGGTGTCATACGAAAGTTTTCTTCAGACAAGCCGACGGACTGCTCTCCCTCCTTTCGAGATAAAAGTCAAGATACTTGCTATATCTGTCAGAAGAAAGGGCATTGGGCTACAGAATGTCCAGACCGTCAAAAAAGCAAGACCAGTGTCAGAAGAGACAAAAGTCAAGATACTTGTTATCATTGTCAAGAGAAAGGACATTGGTCTTCAGACTGCCCTAAGAAACAACAGGAGCAGGAGGAGGAAGAAGAAGAGGTGCCCTCGGCAAAAGAAGAACCCCGACACGTTCAGAAAGAGAAGACAGAAAAGAAAAGAAGACGAGAAAAAAGTGAGGAAGAAGAGGAGGAAAAAACTGTGAAAGTGAAGAAAATCAGAAAACAGAGAGAGAGTGAAAGAAGAAAAAAGACACAGAAGAAGTCTATGAACTTTTTAAAAGTGTTGTGTTATGTTGTGTTGTGACATTGAATTGTAAATATTTGTACCAGAATAGACCAGACTGAAAAAACGTAAGTGTCTCTTGGTTTTGATTGTTTAGAATAATAAGGACCTACACTCATGCACTCACAACACGTACATCATAGGGTTAAACAAGGGATTTTGAGTTTTAATTGATTTTGGCAAAATGAATAGTATCTCTTTTCGAAAGAAGTGAGTGGTCCTGAAAAGGACCGTTGGGTGTTTGTTTTTTTCTTAGAACAAACTCAGGAACGAGAAGCAATCCGCTTTAACTGCCTTAAGCCTTTGCCACGGCCAAGGCCTACTTGTGGACTTGCTCCTTTTAATGATTGGGTAGAAATCACTAGGGGTGGTATCTCTGGTGTAGTAACAGGGTTGGGCTGTTTGGCTCGGGAAGGTCTTTTTCTCTTGGGTCGTAATAAAGAAGTCTGATACATTTGTTTCAGACTTCTTAACTCGGCCAAAATGTCCAAGAGTACCATTACCGTTTGAGATTCACTGTTCTCCTTCTCTCCTAGACCTTGTTTCTTCTCTGCTGCTTCTTTCTGTCGTTTCCTTCTTGCCTCTTCTTCTTCTCGCTGTTGCTGTTCAAGGAGAAATACTTGTTCTGCCTCTTTCTACTGCTGTAAAAATTTCTCCAATTCTTCTTTCTGTCTTTCTTTAAAATCCTCGACGTGTGGTAAGGAAGAAGAAGGTGGCGAAGTTACTGGTACCGGAAGAAATTCTTTCGAAGAAGAGAAAAAAAAATCTACTAAATCCCAGATGAAATCAACCTCTTCTGGAAGTAGCGCTGTGTTAACTTTGGTAGCCACTGCTATGCCATCGCTTTTCGTCTCCACAGCCGGTGCACCCCAATTCATCGTCTTCTTAGTTTCAGTCATGTTTCACAAAACAATGTCGCATCGATTCACTGCGCACAGACGCTAGCGCACCTATATAGGGAATGTGACGTCACAGGTAGCTCTCTTCGGATTGGAAGACAGACTCCGTGAAGTGCCTGAATTTTGTAACGCGTGTTGGGATTGGTGAACAATTTCAATCCGTTTCGATCCGGTCTTCCACTGTAAATAAACGCGGTTCACTTCATTCCCTTCACCTGTTCCTCGTCACAAAGATGTGGACCAACGTTGAATCGTCTACTCTGGTATCGTCGATGTTTTTCCGTACGGACTTACCCATGTATGTGAGATCATCATGGAGAATCGTTAGGATCACCGAGACAAGCGTTTGGAAAAGAAGGACCTATGTGGAAAGACAAGGCTGTCTGAAGCGAGTTCTGATTTATGGACCAGAGGTTAGACGAAGTTTGAGAAAGAGAAGAGAACCTATGCGATGCCCCCTATGTTAACGGAATGGTGTTAACATAACACACAACGGCCCTTTTCAGGGCCACTCCACTGCCTCGAAAAGATTTATTCTTTCTTGCCTAAAAATTTTTTTAGTCGATTGTATAATTTGTGTATGATAGAATGATGTTTATCAATCTATGGAAAAAAAAATAAATAAATAAATATATAAAACATAACGCGAATGATTCAAACTTTATATAGAAATGACACAGGTGGCATAACGTCACGGTACTTGCTATATTGATGCAAGTGTCCAGTATCGTGACATCATCCCACCTGTTCCATTCCTCTTGTCCCTATACAAAATTCCTATTGTCGCTATACCGGCCCAGGGTGTGGTTTTGAGGCTATAAATCGTGTCGCTATACTGGTCCGGGGGTGGGGTGGGGGGTCTGTAATGTATTTTCCCATTGTCGCTATAGTACCCCACTACTCTACTTCCGTATATCGCCCCCATTAACTACTTCGGCTCATTCCAAAGAGTGGCAGATATATATCTAAGGGATTTCTTACTAAATGTTGATGCTTTAATTCTTGGGACATCTAAAATAGTTGAATATTTCAAATTATATTTATTGTTTTTAAAACTTATTCAATCGTCCAAACATTTAGCAGGACGCTTATTCAATCTTTGGAAGTCCCTAGAGCCAGAACCTGAAGTCTGCGCACCTTTCGAGTTTGGCCTTTTTGCCATTTTAATAAGTTTATGATAGCTGCTTCAGAAATCATCATGTCACTGCACAAAATGCCGGGACAGAAATTGGAATTGGAGAGGATAAATGTATACAAGATTCTTAGTTTGTTGAGTCTTGTTAGCATGTGACCAAGACAGACATTTGCCTTGAAGATTTCCAGTTATTGCTTAAAACTTTTCTAGGTTGGCCCGAATGTTGTTAGTAGTGAACCAGTAAATCAAAATGATCGACTCTGTTTCAAGTGTGTTCATCAGTCTGTTAAAATCGAGTCCGATAGATCCACCCACCCACCCCCACCCCACCTCAGATCTGTATTGATACTGACGGACGATATGTAAATATCATTACGAGTGATGGGCTGATTTATCGGCCTAGTTAAAATACATTGAGGAAAGGACAAAATGACACCCATCACATTAATTGGCTGCTTCCGATTCGACAGTTATTTCAATAAGAGCCCTTCAGTCATCTGACAAACCATGAGCTCTAAGCCAAACTTGCAAATCAGAATATCACGAGGAAGACAGTCAAAAGCTCTGTATAAGTCCATCAGGACTGCAGCTACATATTGCTTTCCTCAAGAGCCTTCCTCCGATCTTCAAGCAAACGTAACAGAGCGGTCTGGCATCAATGACCATTACGAAAAGCACCTAAATGTTTATTAAAAATGTTCTCAAAAAGTGATGCAAACTGGGTCTTGATTGATTTCTCAAAGAGATCTGAGGTAAATCATTCAAATGTGATTTTTGTGACAAATCGTTTATTCAGAAGACTCGTTTGAAGGGACACACGAGGCTACATACTGAAGGTAAGCCATTCAAATGAGAAGTGTGTGATGCCATGTTTAGTACTTTAGAGAAAATGGCCATTGAAGGGCCACATGAGGATACATGCTGCAAAAAAACCATTCAAATGTAATTTTTGTAATCAAATGTTTTAGACAAAGTATTAATTTGAAGGACCACAAGGGGATACATGCTGGAGATAAACCAATCAAATATCAACTTTGTGAAAAAATATTTCTAATTGGTAGTCATTTGAAAGTCCACTTGGGGACACGTACAGAATACAAACCATTCACATGTGAAGCTTGTAATAAAATGTTTAGACAAAGTGATAGGCATAATTTAAAGAAACCCATGATAATGCAATATGGACAAAATCATTCAGATATGAAGTTTGTGACAAAATGTTTGAACCAAAAGCGTAATTTGAAAAGTCACATGAGGATGCATGCTGGAGATACCATTCAAACGTGAAGTTTGGGATAAAATACCTAAATAGAAGTGTAATTTGAAAAGTCACATGAGGATGCATGCTGGAGATAAACGATTCAGTTGTGAAGTTTGTGCAACAATATTTTACCAGAAGTGTCATTTGAAGAGACACATGAATATACATACTGGGTATAAAGCATTCAAATGTGAGGTTTGTGATAAAATGTTTAGAGACAGCTTTTTGAAGGGCCACATGAGGATCCATACTGGAGATAAACCATTCAAATGTGAAGTTTGTGATAAAAGATTTAACCAGAAGTGTAATTTGAAAAGTCACATGAGGATACATAGTGGAGATAAACCATTCATTTGTGAATTTTGTGATAAAATATTTACCCAGGAATGTAATTTAGAGAGACACAAGAAGATACATACTGGATATAAAGCATCCAAATGTGAGGTTTGTTTGTTTACATACTGCAGAAAAACCATTCATTTGTGAAGTGTGTGATAAAATATTTAGCCAGGTGTGTAATTTGAAAAGTCACATGAGGATACATACAGGAGATAAACCATTCATTTGTGAAGTTTGTGCTAAAATTTTTAGCAAAAAGCATCATTTAGAGAGACACAAGAAGATACATGCTGGATATGAATCATTCAAATGTGAGGTTTGTCATAAAATGTTTAGAGAAAGTAGCTATTTGAAGGGCCACATGAGGATACATACTGGAGATGAACCATTCAAATGTGATTTTTGTGATAATATTTTTAGCCAGAAGTGTAATTTGAAAAGTCACATGAGGATACATACTGGAGATAAACCATTCAGCTGTGAAGTTTGTAATAAACGATTTAACCAGAAGTATAATATGGAGAGACACATGAAGATACATACTGAAGATAAAAGCATTGAAATATGAAGATTTTGGTAAATTGTTTATCCAGAATGAGCATTTGAAGAGTCAATCATGAGAATACATGTTGGAGATAAACCATTCAAAAGTAAACTTTGTGATACAATGTTTGGACATAGTAGTCATTTGAAGGGCCAGATTAGGATACATACTGGAGATCAACCATTCTAATGTGGTGTGTGATAAAATATTTAGAGAAAGTATCTATTTGCAGGGCCACATGAGGATACATACTGGAGATAAACCATTCTAATGTGGTGTGTGATAAAATGTTTAGAGAAAGTATCTACTTGAAGGGCCATGTGAGGATACATACTGGAGATAAAATATTCAAATTTGAACTTTGTAATAACGTGTTTGGACCAAATAATTTGAAGGTCCATTTGAGGATAGATACTGGAGAAAAAACATTAAAATGTGAAGTTTGTGATAAAAGTGTTTGGACGTAGTATTCATTTAAAGGGTCATGGGGGATACATACTGGTGAAAACCCATTTAAATGTGAAGTATTTGATAAAATGTATAGAGAAAGTAGTTATTTGAATGGCCACATGATGATACATACTGGGAATGAACCATTCAGAAGTCACATGAGAATACATGCTGGAGATAAACCATTCCAATGTAAACTATTTGGACATGGTAGTCATTTGAAAGGCCACTTTAGGATACATATGGAGACAAACCATTGAAATGTGAAGGTTGTTATTAAATGTTTAAGAGTTTTATTGTGAAAAAATTACATTCTGGACATAAGCCATTCAAATGTGAAGCATTTGATAAAATGTTTAGAGAAAGTTATCATTTGAACAATGAAGTACCTCAAGAGAGTTCATACTGAAGATGTACAAACATACGGTTCTTAGTAGACTTCAAAACTGAAGAGTTGACCCTTCATCCCAAAGTCTCAAGAGCCCAAATGAAAACCACAAGAATCAAAACTGAAATCTCGAGTCAATGTTTTGGACTGACATAAACTCATTGATGTGATAGTTTGATACAGGTGGAACCAAATGATGTATAAGATTTCTTATTCATGCCTAATAAGGAGAAACACTTACCAGTATACAGTATTTTCTATGAAACATACAATCTGATTTTTGTATAAGGGTTTCTTTCAAACTACCAGTATGTGTGACTGTATATTTGTTATATGAAACAAAGGATTATTTTATACTTAATTATATTTCCAACTTCATACATCCCATTTTTAACTGTTCAAATCATTTTAAATTCAAAAATATACCCATACAACTATGAAGGTTATATATTAATTAGATATCAGGGATGAACATCACAGAATTGTCAGTTAATTATTTCCTCCTGTTCTTACTCTTTACCAACTTGGCAACAACCCTTTCTGCATCATGTTTTTCTACAGCTGTATCTTCTTCGCATATCATGAGGAGTTTTGCCAACTAATCATTGTCAAGTCTAGACCTTGCCTTTGTCTTCAGTAGATTCTGGCTAGAAAAGTCACGCTTGTAAGAAGGGACATCAGTAGTGATGGGGAATGATATACGGACAATGGGGACTTAATGTTAAAACGGGGCTTGTACTATAAGGACAAAAGGAATTTTAACAGGGATGAGACTGTCTAGGGACAATGGAAATTTAACATGGGTGGGACTGTATAGCAACAAGGGGAATTTAACATAGAGACAATGGATTGGGACTGTATTGGGACAATGGAAATTTAACATGGGTTAGTCTAGGGACAGAAGGGTCTTGAACATGGGCGGCCTGTCTAGGGACAAGGGGAATTTAACATAGCAACAAGGGATTGGGACTGCATAATGACAGGGGAAAATTTGAACATAGTGACAAGGGATTGGGACTGTATAGCAACAAGGGAAATTTACCATGGGAGGAACTGTATAGCAACAAGGAGAATTTTACATCGGTGGGACTGTATAGAGACATGGGGAATTTAACATGGGTGGGACTGTATAGCTACAAAGGGAATTTAACATAGAGACAATGGATTGGGACTGAACAGCGACAAGAGAAATTTACCATGGATGGGACTGTGTAGTGACAAGGGGAATTTAATATGGGTGGGTCACTTTGGCAACAAGGGAAAATTGAACATAGCGACAAGGGATTGGGCTTGTATAGCGACAAGGGAATTGGATAGGGGTGACAGCCACTTGCAACAATGTTGCAAGTGGCTGACTCAGTTGGGTGGAGCATTAGTAACAGTGTTGCAAGTGGCTGACCTGAATACGCTCTACGTTAGGTAGGAACAAACACAACATAGACATACACATGCATATTCTGATTGTCACTATACAGAACCAATCCCTTGTAGTAGTAATGAGGAATTGATGATCCTCTCTGAGACCCCCCGGCCCCCCAAAACGTTGTACGTTAACATTTTTGTCAGCTGTCCTTTTTAGCTCAAAATGTTAACACATTTTCTGACAAAGATGTTAACATACAGCGCTTTGGGGCCGAGGTGTCTCTGAGCTAGGATACATCATACCTCGTTACTACTATGTACTTATTAGTCAAAATGTTATATTAAACAAATGAAATATATATAATGTCCTTCTGTTATTCAATAAGACATGTTGGATTTGATCTAACAAATAGATTTTGTAAAAGATTTAATTCGATCAAAGCAGCGTCAGCATATACTGGAATAAAACCTATTATAATAAGCGATTGTATTAAAAAAGTGGGCTATCATATATCACCGAAATATGGGTCGTTATGGTTATTCGTGACTGAAAATGATATGAGAATAGTGGGATGGGCAGATGATGTGATGACATTTATCGATAATATGGTTGATATATTATTTGATAAAGCCACACAAAATTAAACATCTACTTTTTATTATAATCTTTTTCGTATTTGCTGACTCTCATTGGTAGAATATCTGTTAACATACTATCAATAATGCGGAACTCGCGTATTAAATCGTCCATATCATATTTTATGCCACGCAAGTAAGATCGAATTTGATCAAGTAATTTTTTATAAGTTATACTTGCTGTTTTGCAAGCATTTTTTTTAGTTGCAAGTCGAGGCTCAACTTTTTTACACGCTGCTGCAAGAGAAACACCGACACCAGATATTATTAACAAAAACGGATTTAATGATGTGCCACTTGAAATTATACCAGAGCCGGTCATTAACAGCGGTAGATATGATATCACTCGCAGTATTTTTGCATAGTATTTGTAACATTTTTTGACGCACCAAAGATTTTTATGATAATATCTGTAATATTGCATTAACGCGTCAACATCTTGTTTCGGAATGTTTTCTGAAATATGATTAAAACCGACTATATTTTTTTTCATTATATAATATTTGTTTACATGCCATTATTTAAGTAACTAATTCGGGAGTTTCAGCTACAAACTCAATACACCACCAATAAGTCGCTGCGGTTAACTTTTTATCATCCGCTATCAGCATAAACGTTTCCTCGATATCTTTGTTTAACACTATAGACACAATTCCAGAAAAATCATCAGTTGAATGACGCCATGGAAATGTGGTAAATATACTGAATTTTGCACTGCTAAACACAGATAATCTATATACAGCAGTAACCTCTGCAGTGTGTTTAAAAGTGTTATTTTGCTGCGACCATGTTGCTTTTCCTGGTGCAACTGTGTACACGATATTGTTAGCTCGTCCGTGAGGAATTTTAAGGAGATTAGTTTTTTGAATAATGTTAGGAATGCCACTAATGATATCGCTGAGCCTTGTGTTAATGTCAGCGAGATTAATAATAACAGTTGGCGGAGTTCCAAAAAATTCGTTAATAGATCTGTTTACATTTCTACGAAAATTTAGAAATGTTTGTACATGATTAATATAATCAGCTCTAAATACAGCAATCCCGTCATTGATAGTCGTTAACGAAGTCATTATTGGAATTTCCTTATCATCAACGTATTTTTTAGTTGCGGCGTCGAAATCTGTTTCTGGTGTTCTGAGATTATTAATACCGTTGTTGTTCATGTCGAGAAATGCACGCATTATACCACCGCGCACTGACACGTACTTAGATTCTTGATCGTCGACGTATTTTTTTTGTTGCTGCGTCTCTGTATCTGCGATTGGATCTCCAAGATATGTAATTTTTCTTCTTGACATAACAGTGTCACCAGTAAATACATCGCCAGCTTTCCTAACATAATCGTTAATAGACTTACCCGAATCTTGTATTTTACCCTGATCAGCAAAAGTAACTATATTATTAACAGCCGCGGCGGGAATTCGTACAAGAACATCTGATAGTTGTATATTACTCGTTTTTAATCGTCCTTCTTTATCTTGGAAAATAACAACTTCGTTTTGATCAACACTTGTGATATTTAATAAATTAGTAATTTCCTTTCTAAGTTGATCAAGAGTTGCATATTTGGATAAGTCTTGCTTATCAGCTGTTGAATCTCCTACTAATGTTCCAAATTTTGAATAAAAACTCATTATTTAGTTACTGCTTGACAAAATTATATACCATAAAATTATATAATGGCAAAATCGTCCATATTAAACTTTGATACAGAGCGATTGGTGAAACATAAACATAACAATGAACTTCCAGATTGCCATTATCTTATCGTTGGTAGAACTGGATCGGGCAAAACAATTTGCTTATGAATTTACTTTTAGGAGATAATTTTAACTACGATCGCGTTTATATTTACACAATTAATCCGCAGCAAGATAAGTACGAGCTACTTAACAATTATAATGACAAACTTCGTGACGATCTTGAATCTGGCGAAGATTTCTTTATTATCAAACAACCGGAAGAACTTGTTCCAGTTAATCAACTCGATTCGTCCGAACACAAAAGAGTTGTTTTTGATGGTATTCCGCTAAACAACGAGGAAATGAATAAAATCAGATCGTATTTTTCACTGTCGCGAAATAAGAAATGTAATTCTATTTATCTCGCTCAAGGATATTATAATGTTGACATATTTATTAGGCGAAATACTGGTTGTTTTATATTATTTCCTGGACTTGACAATATTGACGTTAGAAATATCGCGAACAAACAATGCGGCGACGTAACAAAAGATAAATTTATTGAACTGTACCGTCAAGCAACGGCAAATAGATATGATTTCTTTTTGTTCGATAAGTTAACGAATGATAAGAATAAAATGTTTCGATGTTGTATTGAAAACTATCTGCAATAATTTTTATAGAAAATAGTATATAATTAATGGAAAAACAAGCAAAGTACAGAAAACATATCGAAAATCTAAAAAACTTGCGCAGTCTCAGGCAAAATTTAAACAGCTAGTACAGCAAGTCCGACGTGGCCAAGTTACTGCAGCAGAAACAGCAGCTAAAATTTTCAAACCAGTTACTGAGGCTTTACTTGGAAAACAACCTGAAGGTAAGCCACTATCAGAAGAAGAACGTAAGCAACTACAGGAAAAAGGTTTACTCGGACTAGTTACAGAACAACAAGAAGCAGCTGCTGGAAGAATTATTGAGCGATCTGATGCGGAAAAAAGAAGATTAGCTGAGGCACTTGTAGCAAATATAGCTAATCCTGCTGCGAGACAAGCTGAATTGGATCGGTTAATAAATAATCCGCTGGAACTTGAACGAAGATTAGCAACATTAACAACACAAGAAGTTAAAAATATTATAACAAATTTATCAGGAGAAATAAAAGATATTAAAGAGGAGCAAGAAAGAGTTGGTGAGCTTGCTGTAAGGTTTATGGAAGTTGGAGAGCAAAGAAATTTTTTTAGAAAAAAAGTAAATAGTGCGATAACAGAAGGTGAATATAATGAATTTTTTAAAAAGAAATGATATAAATGATATTAATAATATAAAAACTTGGGCAAAGGAAAGATTCGACGGACTCAATGATATGTTAGAAAACATGATAGTAGACGCTGATAGTGCTAACGAAGAATTAGATACAGTCACGAAAAAGGAAGATATGCTTCCACTTATTGATAGAATAAGACAAGGTATTATAGCTTATACTTTTTTCGTAACAGCGGATGATGGTAGAAAAAAAGGTTATGGTAAGAATTGGTCTTTTAAAAGAAAATTTTTTCAAGCATTTGATCCAAATCGTGTAAAAGAATATAGAGAAAAAAAGGAACTGGAGTCAGAATATTCGCATCAGTTACTGAAATGATCGGCAGATTAATGCTATTGGTATCATCAAAAGAAGCAGGAAATGTTGGTGCTGAAATCGACAATGAAATTATTGACATACTTGATAATCTGAGATCGAGAAATTTATTAGCATCTGACGAATACGATACTTTTCACCGCGACTTAATCGCGGCGACTTAATTTTTATGAAAATATAATAATAAATGTCGATCTGACAAAGACAGCGCGAACTTTTCAGTGAAGTATATTCCGCCAATAGAGCTTGATCAGCATAAACAATACGAAATTGGACTTATTTCATGCACTTGCTGGAACGCCATGGCTAATGTAAAAACTGATATCAACGATGTGTTTGAATTTACAAATGAAAAAGATGTTAGTTGGAGAAAAGCCATAATTACGCAGAACGATGTAGAGCTTGCTCGGGTTAATGTTGAAGATATTCATAGAAAAATAGCCGAACTTTTCCAAACAGTCGGAGATACGCTTTTTGTTATACAACCACCAAAAACTCAACCTTGGACATTATTAAAAATTCCGCAAGGTGCTTATAACATAACTGACCTAAATAAAACGATAAAAGAATTAATAACAACTAATAAAGGAAATGCAGATGATTTTGAGTTAGCACCGAATTACAATACATTGCGAGCCAGAATAAAAATAAAAAATGGTTTTGCAGTTAGTCTTATATCATCAAAAAGTATCGCGCCATTGATAGGATTTAAACATGAAAATTATGCTTCTGTTGATGATCCTATCACGTATGACGGCGAATTGCCAGTAAATATAACTGAAGTTAACACGATATTGGTAAATTGCTCGATCGCGTCTGGTTCTTATTCAGCCAAAGGCAGCAAGGGTCAAACGATATACAGTTTTTCACCAGAAGTTCCGCCAGGTTCTCTTATGCAAATTAATCCTCGTTTTATTATTTATTATCCGCTAAACATTGAAAATCAAATAACGGAAGTAAATATGCAATTGACAGACCAATCTGGAAAACAGTTGGATTTTAATAATGAAGAAGTTACTTATTACATGCACCTACGCACAATTACTTCGTGATTAACAACAAAATTATACAACCTCAGATATAATGAAACAGAAAAAAGTTTACAGAAGAAAAATAGTAGGAGGATTTTTCGGAAATATATTTACTAAAATTATTGAAAATATTCCAGCATTAGCTCGTAAAGTTGCGCCAATTGCACTTGACGCGGGTAAAGCTTTTGCAACTGGAGCTGCATCTGCTGCTGGAACTGCAGTGGGACAAAAAATATCTGATAAAATAAAAAGCGAACCTAAGGCACATGCAGCACCGTCAATCAAGCAAGTTATTTCAGAAATCGCACCAACAAAAGAAACCCAACGCGCGATGATAACAACAACAAAAAAACTTTTATTACCAAAGGGCGAGCAGATTATACAAAATTTAATATCTAAAGTTACAGCGCCGCAATAATTTTATATAACCTAATAAAATAAAAAAATGTCTGTGAAAAATTATCTCGATTTTACAGAAACTTGTGACACAGACAACACAGTAACGGAATTTGAGTATGTTGAATATCTTGATGAAAATTCTAACGAACCTAATAAAACTGGCGTTAGAACATTTAATACACGAGACGAGGACGTATTTCTACTGCCTCACAAAGCAATGATAGAAGTTCGTGGTCAGATTATGACAACAGCTGTTCCACCTGCCGCAATTGCAGCTGGAGCAGAAGTAGCTCTTATAAACAATGGTTGGTGTTTATTTAGAAGTGCTCGATATCAGCTGGCCAATCAAACTGTTGAAGATATTTCAAGTCACTTACAAGTTGCAAGTACAGTCTTAAATATCGTTTCGTTTTCTGACGATTACTCCAAATCAACTGCAACTAACATGATGTGGTTTAAAGATACTGGAAATGCTGGTGCAGGTATTATTGCATCAGTTGAATTTGTTTCAGGAGGAGCAGCTATTTTAGCGGCTGGAGCTGATGCCGCTGCAAATGTTATAATTGTGAGAGAATTCCTTATCGCTAATGCTAACAATTTTGGTATAGCCGCACCAGCTGCAGCTGCTGGTGCAGACGATACAAGAGTCTCACTTACTGCAGTTTGTAATAATCTTGGTATAACACCGCCAGGAGGAGCCGATGATGATACTGCAATGTTAAATCTTGTTAATAACTCAATTATTGACATCAAAAGAAATAGACGTTACAATGAAGGTTATTCTAAGCGAAGAGAACTTGCAGCAGCATCACGTCAAATTACAATGATATTGCCGCTAAGTACAATATTTGGCTTTTGCAGAGACTATAATAAAGTATTTCGTGGAGTTAAACTTACGCTTATTTTAGATCGAGCAGAACAAAATGATTGTTTTCTCAGATTTGGTGGTGCTGATGTACAATTTGTCATAAACAAACTTGCGCTGTGGATGCCACGAATAACTCCGTCAGTCACTAAAATGTTAGAATTAGATAGTATGCTGGAAAAACGCACGAATAAAATTCATTTTCAGCAACATAAAATATATCAAACAGCAGTTCCAAATACCACCGACTACACATGGCGAGTCACAACAACATCGAGTGAACAGCTGCCGCGTCAGTTATTTGTTGTATTCCAGCAACAAGGTCAACGTAATGACCAACAACGAAATAATGCAATATTTGCTAACGCTAGTGTTAGACGAATATATGCTAGAATAAATTCAAAGCAATACCCAGAGCGAGCGATCGAATGTAATTTTGCAGATGACGCCAATAAAAACATTACTAGACCGTACATGTACCTGCTCGACTCAATGCAGAAATATCAAGATACTGGAGATGGAACTCAGATATCAGCAGAGGAATTTCGTACACTTTATCCGATATTTTACTTTGATGTTAGTAAACATAGCGAGCGATCTGTAGACAGCACAGCTGATATTGAAATCACTTGGACACTCGAACTTCCAGCAGCGCCATTAGTTCCAGTGCCGTTATATGCATATGCATTAGTGTTAAGCGACAGATCTGTTACAATCGACTCCATTGGAGGTAAAATGACAATACAAGTTTAATCTGTAATCGTTATATAAGATGACAAAATATATTATAAAAGAAATACATTTAACTGATGGCCAAGTTAAAAAATTAGCAACTGCTGTTGCGAAGCGGAGACCGGTTTCATTGAAGGTCAACCCGAGTGCTTTGGGGACTTTAACAAAATTATTGCTAACCAAAAATCAAGCAAATAAATACGATCGCAAAAAACCTTTCGTTTTAAATTTAAGCACTGCACAAATAACTGCGATGTCAAAACACGGCGGTTTCTTCGGTCAGGTACTATCAGCAATAGCCAAAACATTACTACCTAAAATTTTGCCAGTGTTAGGTACATTAGGGCTAGCAGCAGCGTCAGGAGCAGTATCTGGCGCATCAGAAAAGGCAGTTAAAGGTAGTGGAATAAAGAAAATTTTTGTCTAAAGATTAAATATAATGCCTAAACGAAAGACGCCGCGAAAAAAGACAACGACGAAAAGAAAAACGACGACGAAAAAAAAGACACAAGGTGGATTTCTTCCAATAGCCCCATTACTGGCAGGATTGGCGGGAAGTCTACTGCCGGGTCTGTTAGGACGAGGAAGAGCACTAATGCTGCCAGGAACGAGACGTTAAAACGTCTTAAGATAAAGTCGCCGCCTGCGTTAAGTAATTTTGATATACTTGAAGAACTTAAAAAGGTAAAAAATTTCCACGGAGTTTATTCCAAAGATGAACTTACAGCGATTGCATCGCCAGCGACATCGTCGCCAGGTTCTTGTGTGATAAATATACAAGATTTTAATGACGGGTCTGGTACACATTGGATAGCTGTTTTTGATAACAATTATTTCGACTCGTTCGGAATTCCACCAAGTGACGCGGTAAAAAGATATATGAGTAAAAACAAAATGATAAATTATTCTTCTAATCAAATTCAACCAGTTGGAACTTCCGCTTGTGGATATTATTGCATAATGTTCATTAAACAGATGACCAAAAATCCAGATTTTTTAAAATTTATTTTACAATTTGACAAACAACCCTCTCACGCTAATGATGAGATCGCGATTAATTTTGTATAGCTACCTAAAGCTTGCAATTAATTTTGTATAGCTACATAAAGCTTGCAATTAATTTTATCTAAATTACAAATATAACAATGTCAACATATTGTCTCAAGTGTAAAACTAAAACAGAAAATAAAGACGAAAAAACGGAAAAAACGAAGAATAATAGAATAATGCTGAAAAGTATTTGCGCAATTTGTGGAAAAAGAAAAAGTATGTTTTTGCCAGCAACAAAGTCCGGGGCTGGTTGTCCTGACGCTATTTTAGTAGACGACTAAATAAATAATGACGTGCAACTGCGATGCAGATAGAGATTTATGTCTCGAGGAAAATAAAATTGTTACATATTGCCAGAAATGCAATGACAGAGAAATAATTGGAACGGGTATAGATATACATAAATTAATTGGCAAACTGCCGAAACCGAAAGGTGGTTGGACACTGCCAGGCCATAAATATACTGGCCCGTGGAATCCGCTTGATGAGCAACTTGACGAAAATGATAATCCGCTGCCAGGACAAGAGCCTTACAATCAGGTTGACGCAATAGTAATGCGTCATGATATCTGCTACAGAGATATTGATCTTCCTAGTGGCGAAACAAAACACAGCTGCGACAAAGTAATGTTAGACGAACTTCGCGAAATGAAACCAGAAAATATGCGACAGCGTGTTGACCGAAGGCTGGTCCAGGGTATTATTGGAGCAAAATATAAACTCGGACTCGGTAGAGACTTATATGACGACCCAGCGACAACATCGCTTGCAGTCGAGCTACATAGACCTAAAAAAAAAGTTTCCGCGACGCAAGGTTGTAGCAAATGCCGTTGATGACATTTGGGCGATAGATTTAGTTGATATGTCAAATCTAGCTCAATTTAACGATAATAAGAGATATCTTTTTAATGTTATCGATGTTTTCAGTAAATATGCATTTAGTGTACCGGTTTCGGATAAAACAGGGACATCGATGATTGACGCGCTAAAGCATATAATAACAACTACAGAAAGAAAACCGAACAGAATCTGGACCGATCACGGAGCAGAGTTTTTTAACAAAAAGTTCGAGCAGTTTTTGGAACAAAATAACATTAAAAAATACGTTACTGGAAATGATGGAAAAAGCGTCATTGTCGAGCGATTTAATCGCACACTAAACGAAAAAATTCATAAGTATTTGACAGCTAAAAACACGAATAAATGCATCGACAACTTGCAGAAAATTGTTGACGAATATAATAACACGAAACACCGAACCACTAGAATGTCACCAAATGACGCGATTGCAAATCCAATACTAGCTAACGAAAACACGTACCGCAGACACAAATTTAGAGTTGGCGATAAAGTTAGAATTTCATTGACGAAAAAAACGTTTGAAAAAGGATTTACTCCGAACTGAAGCGAAGAAGTATTTGTTGTTGATAAAGTACTTTTAACAATACCAGTTACATATTCGTTGAAAGACTTATTAGGAGAACCTATAACTGGCAGTTTTTACGAGCAAGAACTTCAGAAAACAGAACAAGATATATTTGTTATTGAAAAAGTTATTAGAAAGCGCGGCAATAAAAGTTTAGTTAAATGGCGTGGATATAGCGATAAATTTAATAGTTGGATACCAACTAAGTCGATTGCATCGACTGCGATTTCGTCGACTGCGATTGCATCGACTGAATAATATTATTATAAATTTGCTCGTATTTTATTAGTACTAACCTACATTTTACTGGTTTACATAAAGAAATTAAGTGTAATTTTCTTGCATCATCGACTGGCATTAAATTAAATATTTTAACAAAAATAAAATCGTATTTTATGTTTCTTTGTTGTCCCGGTATTTTTACGTTTAGAAATGGCCTTACAAGTTTCCAAAATATTTGGTGCTCGGCAACGTTAAAATTAAATTTTAATATTTTTTTGGCAATGTGGTACTTAACATCATATCGACCAGTTGTTGGTCTACTTAAATGTTTTTTGCTAACAACAACATAATCTTCGTCATCGTCATAGTTATACAAAATGTCTTTTTCAGTATAATCAGCAAATCTATCGTC
Source organism: Megalonaias nervosa (assembly GCA_016617855.1). Taxonomy (NCBI): domain Eukaryota; kingdom Metazoa; phylum Mollusca; class Bivalvia; order Unionida; family Unionidae; genus Megalonaias; species Megalonaias nervosa. The sequence continues at coordinate 37,296 of JAECUM010006890.1, forward strand.
GGTAATATTTTTTAATGTGACATTAGGAACTGGAACAAAATCTTCCGAGTAAAGTTGAGCCAGTCTCTCGATTAAGCTCATTATTATAATAATCTTTTTATCTAATTAATATATAATATGGAAATAAAATATCATTGTCGAGTTAATATACTAAACAAAAATGAATTAACCGAAGCAGTTCGAAATTGCTTGCTGGGATATAATTTTCATTTTGTTGACGTTATGATAACATTGGGCGAATATGATAAATTTTTGTTAACAGCGGCGGATAAAATAAAACTTGATATAAATAAAATAATAACGTTACGATTAAATCGCGAAGATATCATGGAATTTGGTCATAATTGTCTTTCTCGGAATGAGTTGGAAAATATTATTAGTTATCGTATCTGAAACTAAACTGATCAAATGTTATCATAGAAGTTGCTGATTTAGTTCTGCCATTAGCGACAAATTTTACTACACGTGAATTAATTTCATGATATTTTGCTGCAGATGCTATTGATCTAAATTTCATTTCTTCTCCAGTTTCCAGATTTATCGAGATAATTGATCTGGTTGGATTTTTAAAATTAAAACCATCATAACCAGCTCCACGTCTTGTGTTTTCTTGTTGTGTAACCACATCTAAATTTTCCAAACGATTATCATTTTTAATTTTGTTAATATGGTCGATAACTAAATTATCGAGTATTATTCCGTTAAAAGTTTCAAACACAAATCTATGCGAACTATAACAAACAAAATTAGTTTTTGCTCCACGTACCGCTACTTGTAAATAACCATATTTATCTAAATTTCCAATAACGTTTTTAGTTCTTTTATGTCTAATAATTCCCTTATCATTTGTCTCGTATAGATCAAATATTGGATGCGATTGATATTCATCTTGTAATCCTAAATTTTCAATATTATCATCAAAAACTGCGCTATTTTCTCTGTATACTCGCTGTCCTTCTGGAATATCGCCAACAAACAAAGTATAGATAAAATCTTTTCGTAACATTTCTGTTCTTTCTGTATTATCGCCTTTTACTGAAATTAACATACCAATCGGTATTGGTACGCCAATAGCCTTTTTAGTTGGTATGTTGATAACAGAACCTAATGCATTTCCAGCATATAGGTTGTACTTATGGTGAACATGATACGCTTCTTGCTCTTCCGCTGTCAGCGGTAGATATCTCAAGATTTCTGTTATTATATATATACAAAATTTTTTCATATCTCTAATTAAAAAAATTAAAAAATTTCAATTAAATAAACAATATTACTATATACATATAATGTTGAAATTGCGAGACATTGCCAAAAAGAGCATTATCAAATCCGAAAAAATTGCTTCAGCATTTTCAGGCTATGATAACAGTTATAAACTCGACGATCAGACTATATTAGCTAATTTTACCTCTACAAATTTATATAATCTTTTACAACCTGTTATATCTCAAGAACTTGCGGCTCATAAAAGTATCAAACTCATAGTCCAATATCATACGATTTTATCAAAGTTACACGCAGTCGAAGATGTACTTGACGTAATTTTTGAAACAAAAAGTTTTGAGAGCGAAATCTCGGAGCCTTATTTAACAGCTAAATCGAGGAAGATATTAACTGGAACAAACATTGCCATGGTCGCCGATGAAATACATCAAGAAATAAACAAAAAACTAGAAGAATTTACTTCGTCAGGGTCAGGATGGAAATTCGAGATGATAAAAGCAGTTTTATTTCACACAGCAAAATATAACGTACTTCGCGGTCATTTGTACGTCGATCTTCCTCAAAAAATTAAGAACAAAACGTGCTGTATAAATGTCAAAAACAACGATGATAAATGTTTCCAGTGGTCTATTCTTTCCGCAATGTTTCCCAAAGAACAAAATTCCGATCGCGTCAACAAGTATTTTCCGCACAAAGACGAATTCAATTTTGATGGCATCAACTTTCCAGTAGCAGAAAATAATATACCAAAGTTTGAAAAACAAAACGGTATCTCAGTAAATGTTTTCGGACTAGACAAACGAGAAAATGTTTACCCGAGATATATTTCAGAAAATGCTTCGCAAAAGACAATAAATTTATTATTTTTTCAGGGGCATTACTGTTGGATAAAAAAAATTTAACGGATTAGTTGGCGAACAGTACAGTAAAAACAAAAACAAGAAATATTTCTGTTATAGATGTCTGCACGGCTTTACTAGCAATGAAAGACTGCAAGAGCATCTCAAATACTGCGTCAACGTTCAAAAAATAACTATGCCTAGCGAAAAAGAAAAAATATTAAAATTTAAAAATTATAATCATAAACTAAAGTATTCCTTTTGTTATTTACGCCGATTTCGAGTGTCTACTCGTTCACGTAGCTGGAGCAGAAAATAATCCGAACAAATCAAGTACTAGAAAAATACAACAGCATATTCCTTGTGGTGTAGCTTATAAAGTAGTTTGTTGCGCCAGCGATAAATTTTCATCTCCGATAAGGTTATATAGAGGTGAATATCCTGCCGTGTGGTTACTAAAAAATTTAATAGACGAAGTTAATACAATTTCTAACAGATTACTTAGAACAGCTCCGATCAGAATAACGTCTAAACAACAACTCGACTTTGATGAGGCAGTTAATTGTCATATTTGCGAACAGTTGCTGGGGGACTCTAAGGTGCGAGATCATTGTCATTTGACCGGCCAATATCGCGGAGCAGCTCATAACAGTTGCAATTTGAAATTTCATGCTCCAGATTTTATTCCCGTAGTTTTACATAACCTTCGTGGTTATGACAGTCAGATCATTGTAGAAGCTTTTGGTGATAAAAACATTAAAGCTAAACTAAAATTGAATAACGTGATAAAATGTATTCCAAATAATTTTGAAAAGTATATGTCGGTGACCCTCGGCAAATTACGCTTTATCGACAGCATGCAATTTATGGCAGCATCATTAGACGAGCTCGTTAAAGGCTGCAGTAATTTCAATAATCTGCGAAGCTGCTTCGGTGAAAACTATGTCGATCTGACAAAAAAAGGTATCTTTCCTTACGAATATCTCGACGATTGGAGCAGATTTAATGAAACTTCTCTACCTGACAAAGATAAATTTTACTCGCAGCTCAAAAATGAAAACATCAGCGACGACGAGTATAAATATGCACAAGATATGTGGAATAAATTTGCCTGTAAAACATTTGGCGATTATCACGATTTATATCTAAAAACGGATGTATTATTGCTAGCAGATGTTTTCGAAAATTTTCGTCAGGTTAGTCATGCAAATTACGGATTAGACCCCTGTTGGTATTATTCTGCTCCGGGGCTGTCTTGGGACGCTCTATTAAAAACTAGCAAAATAGAATTAGATCTCTTAACAGATGTTGATATGTTTAACTTTATTGAAAAAGGCATCAGAGGCGGAATTAGCGTCATAACAAAAAAATATGCAGCGGCTAATAATAAATATTTGAAAAGTTATGATAAAAATCTTCCGTCGAGTTACATTATTTATCTCGATTGTGTGAATTTGTACGGATGGGCCATGTCACAGCCAATGCCTTGCGGTGGGTTTCATTGGATAACTCCAAACCAATTTCTTAAAGAAACTGAAAAAAATCTTCTGAAAGATATTTCATACTTTGCTGAAGTTGATCTAGACTATCCCAGTTCGTTACATGATCTACATAACGACTATCCGTTTTGCGCAGAGTCGATGACGATTGATTACAGTTTATTATCACCTGAACAACGAGCAATTACAACGGCAAAATGTTCTATCGTTAACAAGCTAGTTCCAAATTTGTTAGATAAAAAAAATTACGTCATGCATTACAAAAATCTAAAGCAAGCAGTAGATGCTGGACTAATTCTGAGAAAAGTCCATCGTGTGTTAAAGTTTAATCAGTCGCGGTGGATGGAAGATTATATTGACCTAAATACAAAACGTCGTGCCGTAGCTAAAACCGAATTTGAGAAAAACTTTTTCAAGTTAATGAACAACTCAGTGTTTGGTAAGACTATGGAAAATATACGCCGGAGAGTTTCGATTGAGATCGTTAATGACATTAATCGCAGAAATAAATTAGTTATCGACGATGGTTTTGTTAGTATGAAAATATTTAATGAAAATCTTGCTGCAATACAACGACGAAAGACAAATTTAAAGTTAAATAAGCCAATCTATGTTGGTGCAGCTGTACTTGATATATCAAAGTGGCTGATGTACGATTTTCATTATAATTTTACCCAAAAAAAATGTGGCCAGATTCGGAGTTGCTATTTACTGATACTGACTCTCTAGTATATAATATAAAATGTGATAATGTCTATCAAGATATTTACGATAATAAAGATTTGTTCGATTTATCAGATTATCCAACTTGTAGTGAATTTCATGATAATTCTAACAAGAAAGTTATTGGAAAAATGAAAGATGAGTTTATGTTTGTGCCTGTGAGACAGTTTGTTGGACTAAGAAGCAAAATGTATGCTGTCATATTAGATGACAATAAACTGACCAAGAAAGCTAAAGGTATCCCTCGCGGATATGTGAAAAAGATGATGCATTTTGAGGATTTCAAAGCTGCTCTTAACAATAGCGTCAGTTTTATTAAAACCAATGTAATTAGAACTAATTATCATAAGCTTGAAACGAATACAATTATAAAACGTGGACTAAGTAATTTCGATGATAAAAGGTATTGCAAAGACGGACTTAATACTCTCGCGCTTGGATATTATTTAAGTAATATTGTCTAAGCATCAGAAATAATGTTTGAAAATTTAACATTAGCCGATGGAGTTAATAGCAAAATAAAAAAAATAATGGTAAATAACCAACAGTTATCATTTGAACTTAATGATGAAATTTCAGGTATTTGTTTTAGTAAATTTGATAGAATAAAACTTTCTCTTATTAGAACAGACGATAGCGAGTATTTTCCGTATCTCGAAAATCTGCGAGACGAGCTTGCACAAAAATATGAAAATTTACACGATCCAATAAGCCAAGGTCAGTACACAAAAATTAATATCGACCTGGACAGGTCAAAAGTTTTTGCAAAAGGTAGCAAATATCTTCTAAGCAAATTAGCAATGAAAGAGCTATTCGAAAGTCGCCGTAAGGTATCTGGCAGAATTAAGTTTCTGTTATATAATTACGAAAACATGTTATACTTAATAGCGAATGTGGACATACTTTCCATAGGATTAGAAATATAACTATATCTATGTTTTAATACTGTTTCAGCTAAGTTTTGTAGTAATCGAACATAGCATATGTGTGTGATTTAGATCTTAACGTTGCTTTTACACTGTATTTTTTGGCTATGACAATCAGATGATTAAGCGAGACAACTCTGTCAAGCATAGCTTAGTAACAAACAGTTGGTCGTGTTTGTTGTGCTAAGTTAATGTTATGTATAACATACAAACGGACAGACCCAAGTTCTATCACAATTACAGCTGAAAACGTAACTATATATTATTCTAACTCAAAACAAGACATGTACTTAACTTCAAGTTATTTTTAGACAGCATTATATAGCATGCGGATCTATAAACTTATCGATTATATTAATGTCTCTTAGCAACATTCACTTACCTTCATCGTCAACGTAATACTGTAGTAGATATGATCACAAAGGAAAATTCTAACTGCCTTTATAGTGTCCAAACGGAATTTCTATACTGTCATATGACCATACAAAATTCCCATAATAACTAAATCAAGGTTAAAGACGGGGAATTTCCTAAAATGACGTCAAAATCAGGTTAAATATAGGGGATTTCCAATGGATTTTTTTAGAATATAACGCCAAAATCAGGTCAATTTGCAATAGATTTTCCTAAAATATAACGCCCACTCCAAATCAAAGATAAGGAATTTCCAATGGTTTTTTCTTAAAACGCCTACTGAAATAGATTTCCCCAAAAAAACGATACATAAAACACAGTTAAAATTTTATTCGTGGTCATTTCTGTTATAGGATTATACGTGAACAGAGGTAAGTGAAAATATTTTTGATGAAATGTTACTATAGAAAGTTTTGGAGGGGTAGGGGATCCTGGATAGTGGAACCTTGTTTACATATGGCTTTAGAAATATCCTTATCAAATAATATATCAACCATATTATCGATAAATGTCATCACATCATCTGCCCATCCCACTATTCTGATATCATTTTCAGTCGCGAATAACCATACCGACCCATATTTCGGTGATATATGATAGCCCACTTTTTTAATACAATCGCTTATTATATTAGGTTTTATTCCAGTATATGCTGACGCTGCTTTGATCGAATTAAATCTTTTACAAAATCTATTTGTTAGATCAAATCCAACATGTCTTATTGAATAACAGAAGGACGTTATATATATATTTCATTTGTTTAATATAACATTTTGACTAATAAGTACATAGTAGTAACGAGGAATGATGTATCCTAGCTCAGAGACACCTCGGCCCCAAAGCGTTGTATGTTAACATCTTTGTCAGAAAATGTGTTAACATTTTGAGCTAAAAAGGACAGCTGACAAAAATGTTAACGTACAACGTTTTGGGGGGCCGGGGGGGTCTCTGAGAGAGAATCATCAATTCCTCATTACTACTCTTGTCGCTATGTTCAGTTTTCCCTTGTCGTTATATAGGCCCAATCCCTTGTCATGGGTGGGTGTTGCAAGTGGCTGACCTGAATACAAGCTACTGTAGGTAGGTAGGAAGGTGAAATGAATTTGATAGGGACAAAGGGAGTTTTAAAATGACAAACAAACACCAATACACACACACACTCCAACCGTTATCTGTTAGCTTAGAATGTAAATGAAGAAGGTGAAATTTCACAAATTAGACTATTCCTTACACCACAAAAAATACTATCCATCACATTAACTGTACCATTTAACACTCCCTAACACACTATCCCAAAAGTCTTCTGTTTTATGTCAGAATGTAAACGAAGAAGATGAAATCTCACAAAGAAGACTATCCCTTACACCAGAAAAATATTATCCTACACACCACTATGCTATCCAGCATATCATTCTCACTATCCAGAATTCCATGTGTCCACTTAGAATCTAAGAGAAGGGGATGAATTCGCACAAAATAGACTATCCCTAACACCACAAAAACACCATCCATCACACCACTATATCATACAACATCCCTATTCTATTCAACATCCCATAAACACTATCACAAGAGGCCATTTTTAGTTTAGAGTTTAAGAGAAGAAAATGAAATCCCACAAAAATACTCTCACATACCTTATATACCATCCAACATTCCATTATGCACTCTATCCAAAATGCCTTTTGTTAGCTTAGAATGTAAGAGAATGAGAAGAAATCTTACAAACATAATATCCAAAACATCACCTATACCATCCCTCACCACTTACACAAACAAACAACACCTTGTGTTAGCTAAGAGTAAAAGAGAATAAGATTAAAGCAAACAAAACATACATACCTTATATACCATTCAACATCCCATAAGAAAAAACTATCCATTACACCATCTACGTCATCTGTCACCTTACACAGGATTTAAAAAGTCCTGTGAAAGCTTCGAGTGTCAGAGAAGGTGATGAAATCTCACAAAATAGACTATCCAGTAGGCCACAAAAATGCTTTCCATCACACCAGCACATCCAGCATATCATATTCACTATCCAAAATGCCTTGTATAGGTGGGTGAAATGAATTTGATAGGGACAAAGGGAGTATTACTGTGACAAACAAAGACCAATACATATACACACCGACGTTGTGTGCTAGCTTAGAATATCCGTTGTTTTCACGTGACGTCACAAAACGTGTGTACTTCCATATCCGCCATTTTGAGTCTCAAACCGGTACATAACATTGTTCTACCCACATAATTATCAAGGCAAATCTCATATTGTGCGTAAGGATATAATAATACATCGCATTCTGTTGTGCATGTCAGCCGCAGGAGACCAAATGCTTGACTTTCCCCTTTTTTCTTCAAGTAAAACATTGACATTTCAACATCTTTGTTATTCTTTCATAAACAAATAGATCAATCAATTAACAGACGCATAAACAAATGGATACACAAACAAGTAGAAACATGCAACGATTTTCAATTTACATGGGCTGAAATCAATCATTTAGTTATAGTTCAAGTTAAGAAACCAAACGTTAATATATAATTTCATATTTCTAAAAGCATTTCAAGAATAATCAGTTTTGACGTTCTATACAAAGTCATGCTCCGTTAGGCAAATGTTTCAATATACTGAAGATGAAACTTCTTTGAACGGTTATCGCTTACATCCAATATCATCCTACGTCCATCATCTCCACCACAAATATAATATTTGACCGTACTTACTAAAATTGGTTTGTCAGCTGCCTTTGGCACAAGCACTTTTTTTCGCGAAAAGTATTTCTTCCTTAAAGTTCTAGTATAATTCACATGCTACGAACTTTTATTTCCGTAGCTGTTATTGTATCCCGAAGATAATTGTCCGGATATACACTTTCAAAGTGACAAGCTTAGGGACATCATACAAAATATTTTTTTAAAAAGTCAGTATTGTCTGTTTATATAAAAAAAAAAAAAAATAACTGCAGTTATATTTGATTGCAATATGCTCGATTACGGTTCAACTTCACTTTTCTGTCTTTCGATATAAACCAGTTTTATTTTTACTTTCGTGCTACAGGGGCACATAATTAAAAGCATAATCCATGTATCATTTCGATTAAGTAAACATCCTTATCGATAATTAAATTAGATTTTTATCTTGAACATGCGTGATAACCCGTGTTGATAAAGGTTTGTTAGAGACTCAAAATGGCGGCGCAAGGTACGCGCACTTTGCATTGTGGGTGTCTGCATACACAATCGTGACGTCTGTGAAAACAACCCATAAACGAAGATGAAATTTAACAAAATAGAGTATCCCTTATTACGACGGGGAGAGAGAGACACTATGTTGTTCCTACTTTTTAAAAATACCACGACACTTACGTTTGTTTTTATGGTATATTTTTTAAAAGTAGGAATAACATAGTTTTCTCTCTCTCTCTCTCTCTCTCTCTCTCTCTCTCTCTCTCTCTCTCTCTCATAATACGTTTGTTTGAAATCACAATGGTATATGTTCCTGTTTTAGGAAATCTATCCAAAATTATGATCAGTAGTTACCATAATTACGTGAACTGTTCCGTTTGTCATGTAATTTGTTTTCCAAAACTTACGCCCTAAAAATTGTAGAACGTTTGCTTTCCATAAGTAAATCGTTGAATGCTACACAATCTTGAATTGACTTGAACTTGTACAAATCAGTTATCCTACTTGGCACTGCCATATGCCATGGGAAAGAAAAGTATAGCATTAGATCTACCGTTTCTCAGAAAGAAAACAAACACAGGGCTTTTTCAACAATAACGCGAGTTTAACTGCACTCTATGACCCTGCCTATAGTAAACTCTCATTCAAAAACCAAAACATGCATTCAGATAATGTAACAATGTTTGTCCTATTTTCTTTTTCCTGTTGCTTAAGAGTGCAGTAGAACCATACTTTGTTTTGGTGATGTCCGTAGTGTTGTTGGAAACTTTGCCACATTGCTTGTAGCGTGTGCTGCCAAACATGACATCTCCTAAATTGGGATATCCAACACAGTGCCGGATTACCAAATAGGCAGAGTAGGCACCGGCCTATGGGCCTCACGCCTTTTAGGGGCCCCGCGACATCGGATCAACATAATATATATATATATATATATATATATATATATATATATATATATATATATATATATATATATATATATATGGGGAATGGGGGGCTGAATTTCGACTGTCTAGGGGCCTCCACAGGGTTTAATCCAGCACTGATCCAACAAATGTTATGGTGGAATGAAAACAATTGTCTATGAATATTTCTTACATAGAACAGATCGTTGGCATAATTATCATTTCCTATAATACCTTTAAAAAAATAACAGAACCAAAAAATGGTGTTCTACATTTCCGTCTTTTTCCTTTCTTTCTTTCTTTCTCTGTGCAATGTAACGTTAAGTCTGTCTGTCCAGCTCTTAAACCACTAATCCCCGCTCTACTGTCACCCAATGCAGTAACACGTGTGTGTATGCGTGTGTGTGTGTGTGTGTGTGTGTGTGTGTGTTATCGTTCGTTTGTACAAAAATTTCATATGAATATTACATACAAAGACATTGTAACCATTGACTTAAACCGTTTATTATCTCCGTCTTGGTGAATGTAATCGTTCTCAATTTTTTTTCTGCAAGTCACTTTTGGGCTACCAAATCTTCATGAGGCACCAAGCGAATTTCTTTCTTCACTGATCTTGTTGATTCTGTCATCCTATCAGATTTACCACCGTTTCTCTCTCTCTCTCTCTCTCTCTCTCTCTCTCTCTCTCTCTCTCTCTCTGTAGTGGAAGCAGATTTTGTTGAATAGGAGGTAATTATATCATCTTCAAGATCGCTAGCACAAACATCTACTAACACATTTGGAAATTATTGTGTGACACGGATCACTATTGTCGCTTGGTGTCTGCTTTCTCCTTGAAAAGGTGTCATCGTCTCATCTTGATTGCAAACTTTAATTTGACTAAGTTTTACACACTACTTAAACACTTTGCATTTCACAATGTAGGTGTAAGCCTTCGTTTTCAATTTTCTGTAAGTGCTTTTTCGCGTCTCTCAAATATGACAATAATTTTAGGGGGACGAACGAATTTCTTTGGGGCTGAATCATGGTTTTGAGACAGAAGTGGAGGACATTGATGCAGGCTCACTCATGTCGTCTACGGAATCACTGGCATAGATTTGAGCTAATAGTTCGGCTCTTGTGTGGGGTGATGGATCATATAGATAGTGTGATGAATATTATTTTTTATAATGTAATGGATAGTATAATTTGTGAGATTTTATCTTCTTCTCTTACATTTTAAGCTAAAAGAGGGCGTTTGGATAGTGAGTATGATATAATGAATGGTATAGTTGATGTAATGGATAGTATTTTTGTGGTGTGAGGTATAGTCTATTTTGTGAAATTTCATCTTCGTTTACATTCTAAGTTAACACAGGAAGTTTGGAGTGTGTGTGTGTGTGTGTGTGTGTGTGTGTGTATTGGTCTTTGTTTGTCCCCATAAAACTCCCTCTCTCCCTCTCAAATTCACTTCAGTTACCTACCTACAGTAGCGTATATTCAGGTCAGCGACTTGCAATACTGTTGCCATTTTTCCTGTAGTGTCCAGTACCGTAACGTCATTGAAGCTAGATATTTTGAGGCTATAAATATAGACTTGGGTTTTTTCATTGGAATTTCCACAAGTTGTAGCTATAAATGGATACTAGGGTTTTAAATAGGATTGTCACACAAGTAGAGGCTATAAATATATACTGAGTTTTTCATAGGATTTCACCACAAATTATGGCTAAAATTAAATACTACGTTTTTCAAAAGGAATTTCCTACAAGTTGTGACTATAAATAGATACTATTTTTTTAAAATGGACTTTCCTACAATTGTGACTAAAAATACACACTAGCGTTTTTCCACATTGTATTTTGTGAAATTTCATCTCCTTCTCTTACATTCTAAGCGAACACAAGGCATTTTGGATAGTATGATATGCTGGTGTGATGGAAAGTTGTAACGGGTGGCTTTAAAACATTAAAGCCTCCTTAATTGATTTGGCGATCGTTAACTAGGGAATGACCTCCCACGGTGTTATTGCCCAGTGTGGACTGATAGATGGAACGTTAACAGATAGGTGAGCAAGGCTATTGAAAGAAATAAACAACTACGAGCCCCCTTTACCAATAAATAAAAATAAATTTAATCAATTAATACATAACCAAAATTTCACCTTTCAATCAAACAGATTTGCTAAAATAAATGTAATCAATTAATACATAACCAAAATTTCACTTTTCAATCCAACAGATTTACTAAAATAAATGTAATCAATTAATACATAACCGAAATTTCACTTTTTCAATCCAACAGATTTACAATGATAGAATTTAATCGCAGTGTTCAATTTACATCATATTACGGGTAGTGAATTAGAGAGCACAATTCCACGCTTGACAGCATCACCTGACATCCTCCCCTCTTGTCTTGTTTTCCACGTCTAATGCGTGCGCTTTGGTCCCCTTTCTGACCCCCGATTATTCCGACCTCTCTTAGATGTGGATTTCCCTCTGACTCATCGGGTTTTCCTTTTTCTTTTCCTTCCTTCCTTCCTTCCTTCTCGAGGGTATAAAACTGTTTCCTTAAATATAGAGTATGCCTCAAGCTAGACAAGTTCCACCACTTATCTGTATATATATAAACTCTCTTTGTTCGTATTCAGATTAGCGATTCACACCGCATAAATTCTGACATAATGTGATCTCAACAAATAACTGTCCTTACAGATTTCTGTATTTCGGTAAGGTACACCGCTATATTTAGTACAAATGACCTTAGCTCGAAGTTCATTGCCCTCGCCGCACAGCAATTGATTATAAATTACCACGTGCTCGCTACAGACAAATGCGGCCGTATATACCAGCATACATTATTGCACGTCTTATTTACATTTGACTAGTCAATTCTGTCCAATAACATAAATGTTCAGTTACTTATAGCATAATATCCACTAAATCTAGATACAGTAACCAATAACCTGCAAGATCATTTAAGCATTGCGAAATCATATATAAATATACAATTGTCATTAACTCACGATAACAATATCATCCTACACAGGAAATCAATTTATATATCATAAGAAATATGACATATCTGCATATTAGGGTCAATTCATAAATCCCTATGAAATACTGAATATTTGAGCATTCTTTGGGTTACATCATAAATTCCTATGGAATTCTACACATTGAATATTTGATTACATGCAATCCGTCAATTCTATCAATGAACTAATAACTATTAAATTAAAGAATTAAATTGCATGACACTCTAACATATCAACAGAGTCCTACGAAATGAATACACGATACATGCGTGAATCATAAGCATATCAACATATTTGCAAAAAACAAACAAATGAAATAGAATATTATATGGAAACTAAAATTGCGTACCTTAATGCTGTTTCTTTTCCACACAATCGTGCGTCCTAGCACTATAGCCTGTCTTCCTTTTTAAGACAGCTATCTGGCCTTTCTACGAGGGAAAACACTATTCTCAAGTTTCCCAAGGAGTCGGACCTTTTGTCTTCTCACAAGGCAAGAGATGAACTAAAGAGCAAGTTGGTACCCTAAAATCCCCAGTCTCCCAAAGTGTGCGCCTTAATATTTACTGACCAATCGGAAACAACTGTTCCTAAAATTCTCCCCAAATAATCATGTCTTTCATCTGATTTCACCAGCCTAAAATATGCTGCAATTAGCTTTCCTTTGAAGATCAATTATTTGACACAAAATCCTCTTCCAACCAATACGGTCGGTAATTCTATGTACTCTGTGTCACTATACCGTTACGATGACTCGGTCAATTCCAGTGAAGCTTAAACGTAGACCCTTTTATGTTTCAGAGATGAAATAAGTGAAATATCAGTGAACTTTCTCAAGACCTTTTTGGCTTGACTATGATAACTTCAAAGCACAATTTATTCAACCTTAAGTTTCAATAAGTCTTCAAAATTCGCCAAATCACAAAAGTATTGTTGTGGTTTAAGGAATAGTATATATTGTGAGATTTCATCACCTTCTCTGACACTCTAAGCTAACACAGGACTTTGTGGAATGATGTGTTAGGTGATAGATGGTGTAATGGATAGTATTTTATGGGATGTTGGGTGGTATATAAGGTGTGTATGTTTTGTTTGCTTTCATCTCATTCTCTTTTACTCTTAGCTAACACAAGGTGTTGTTTGTTTGTGTAAGTGGTGAGGGATGGTATAGGTGATGTTTTGGATATTATGTTTGTAAGATTTTTTTTCATTCTCGTACATTCTAAGTCAACAAATGGTGTTTTGGATAGAGTGCATAATGGAATGTTGGATGGTATATAAGGTATGTGAGAGTATTTTTGTGGGATTTCGTCTTTTTCTCTTAAACTCTAAACTAAAAACGGCAGCATGTCATAGTGTGTGTATGGAATGTTGAATAGAATAGGGACGTTGGGTGAGATAGTGGTGTGATGGATGGTGCTTTTTTGGTGTAAGGGATAGTATACTTTATGAGCTTTCATCCCTTCTTTTCTACGCGAACACATGGCATTTTGGATAGCGAGTATAATATGCTGGATAGCATAGTGATGTGAAGGATAATATTTTTGTAGTGTAAGGGATAGTCTATTTTGTGAAATTTCATCTTAATTTACATTCCAATCTAACATCTAAAGTTTTGGAGTGTGTGTGTGTGTGTGTGTGTGTGTGTGTGTGTGTGTGTGTGTGTGTGTTGGTCTTTGTTTGTCCCTATAAAACTCCCTTTGTCCCAATCAAATTAATTTCACCTACCTACTTTCCTACCTACAGTAGCTTGTATTCAGGTCAGCCACTTGCAACACCTACCCATGATAAGGGATTCGGCCTGTATAGCGACAAGCGAAAATTGAACATAACAACAACGGATTGGATCTGTATAGTGACAAGGGGAATATGTATGTGTATGTCTATGTTGTGTTTGTCCCCACCTATAGTAGCGAGCATTCAAGTCAGCCACTTGGAACACTGTTACTAACTGCTCCGCCCGATTGAGGTCAGCAACTTGCAACAATGTTGCAAGTGGCTGTCACCCCTATCCAATTCCTCTTGTCGCTATACAGGCCCAATCCCTTGTCGCTATGTTCAATTCCCCTTGCGGCCAGAGAGACCTACCCATGTTAAATTCACCTCGTCGCTATAGGCCTGTTCGATAAGGGTTGTTACCGCCCCTGAAAATAGGCTCCCTTGAAGAGCTCTTCAGTGAATTGAAAACAGAAACCGTATGCGCGAATTTACAATCTCTATTTCCTGTGAACAATACCGCCTTACGAATGCATCAACATGAATGCTTAAATTGACATAAAAGTGTGATGGCGTGTTGTGTGTTTCACAGACTGAATATATATTATTATCATTATAATTCAACCCATCACACATAAATTCTCCTATTTAAAGCATTATTATTATTATTATTATTATTATTACCGGTATTATAAATACTTCATACACATATTTATATATATTCATTGTTTTCTTGGTAATCCTAGATATGTAAATAATCAGTTTTTTTGTGAAATATATCTTGCTTAAATGAAGAGGAATATGAATTAGATTTGTCTGGAGATGACACGTTAGAAAAAAGCAAATTATCAGTTCCGTCTGATGTGTAATAAGAAGGTGCTTTTTAAAAATATCAAACACATGCTTGATTAGATTATTAATCTTAAAACTGTTTCACTTGTGAATGAATAAATCATCTTATATACTTCTAGATACTTACGTGATAAAAAAAAAATACAGACGTCATAGTTTTCATGTTTTGTTTTCCGTCAAAATCCAGTCCCTAGATTTACCGTAACAAAGGGAGTTACTGGAACAAAATTGAAATTACTGAAGTAAGGTCGAACTTAAAAGTTAGCAGTATTGTCCGTGCAGAAGAAATTATATATATATATATATATATATATATATATATATATATATATATATATATATAGAGAGAGAGAGAGAGAGAGAGAGAGAGAGAGAGAGAGAGAGAGAGAGAGATTTTATTGAACAGATGCTTTATACTGAAACACACATTTGTAGTGAACATTGAAATTAAATCATCTTCATATTATTTATTAATATTAAGAATTGTTTGGATAATGTTCGCGATGAGCTTTAGCTTCAACATACACTCTAATTTCATTATAAGTACTAAAATTAACTTCGTCGCATGTATAACGTTAACATCTCATGGCGACAGTTGTAGCTTGATTCAACATAGCCATTTCAATACTCACTGTGTCTTTTTCTTAACTAATTAACAAACTTTGTGGCTTACTTCCTTTTCTTATAAACAATGGCGTGTACGGTCTGCTGTCGCATACGCTCATTTATACAACTGTCTCTCTCACCCACCCAACCTCTCTCTCTCTCTCTCTCTCTCTCTCTTGCACACACACATACACTTTTAAGGATTATTTGTCCTTCTCTGTAACCATGCATTAGATTAATTAGATTATTATGATTGCATTTCTGGATTTCGTAAATTAAAATCAACCGTAAACTCATCACTCTGTGTATGTATTGCTAAATTCTGCCGTTTATCAGACTTTTCAAGTACATCCGAATTAAGTCATGACATGAATTGTATTTGAAATAGGAAAAAAGTAATTAGTTCATATAAAAATCATGTTTTTATCAAAGTTTATTTTGCTGATTATTATTATTACAAAACTACAAGTCATAATTTCCGCATATACAGCTATGTTTTTACGGTGTGTCCCGTAAAGGTTCATTCACAGCTTTATTTGACTACATTACTACAAAGATTTGGGGGCCCCGAGTGGCCGAGTGGTCTAAAGCGCTCTTCGTTACGGATCACTACCATCTTACCTCTGTCTGCGTGGGTTCGAGTCTAGGATTCGGCGAATGTGGATATGTGAGAAAGCTTGCCAGTAGCTTCTCGTGGGTCGGTGGTTCTTTCCGCGGATTTCCCGGTTTCTTCCTCCACCATTAATACTGGCCGCCATGTATAGCCTATCGTGTGCTGAAAAATGGCGTTAAGCCCAACAACAACAACAACAACAACAACAACTACAAAGATTTGCTCGCCGGAAGAGCGTTGCATCATGGGTAAATTAGGGGCATTCATAAGTCAAGGGACGTAACAACCGTTATCGACTATACAGTCCCACCTATGTTAAATTCCCCTTGTCTCTATACAGTCCCAACCATGTTAAATTCCATTTGTCGTTATACAGTTCCACCCATGGTAAATTTCCCTCGTCGCTATACAGTCCTAATCCCTTGTCGCTATGTTAAATTCCACTTGTCCCTAGACAGGTCTACACCTGTTCAAGGCCCTTTCGTCCCTACATTAACCCATGTTAGATTTCCATTGTCCCTATACAGTCCCAATCCATTTTCTCTGTTAAATTCCCCTTGTCGCTATACAGTCCCACCCATGATAAATTTCCATTGTCCCTAGACAGTCCCACCTCTGTTAAAATTCCTTTTGTCGCTATAGTACAACCCCTGTTTTAACATTAATTCCCCATTGTTCATATAACGTTCCCCGACACTACTGACGTCAGGATATACTTGGTCAGTATATACTCATCTGGAAACATGTCGCTATATTGGTCAGCTAGTTCATGACACATATTTCAATAATTTTCTTCTCAGAGCTGACACTATCTTTCTGTTTATTTGGATTATCGCGGTAAGGAAATCATTCACTGGCAGGTCATTTCGGAGATTGAGAGAGAAAAGACAATTGACTTCTTTGCGCCATTGTGATTTTAAAGTTCATATATATGTACTGAATGTTGTGTCCATTCAGTTTTTTTCTGAATGGTCCATTACTTAAAATGCTCGAGGTATAAAATATTTCACTGCTTGAAGCATAATAATTGCCAACAAAGCACAATCTCACGTTAACAACTGGCTTTGCGAGAAACAATATATTTCCCTTTTGTCTGATTATATCTTAAAGAGCAATCAAACAAATGCCAGTAGTTTATCAGAACTGAATCCAGTGAAGTCATGATTGATTTGAATTCTGAGATTTTACACCAAATGAAGCAAATTAATTGCCAATAAAACAGTTAAAGTTGGTACAATTGCCTTGACAACCAGCTTCACGAGCTGCCATATGTGACAGTTTTAACCGATTGATTATAATTTGATGTGCAATCATATCAGTGCCAATATCAAAAGGAAGTCCATTCAAGTCATAATTAGTTCCTCTTTCTCTGTCATACATTTCAAATCTAATGCCATATCGCAACGATGTCTGCAGTGTAGCAGTTTATAGTGATGTCTAGCACTGGGGCATTATGCCACAGACATGTAGGATCATGTCCCACCCAGTCACATTATCCTGACACCAGGCCGACCAGTCCTATCACTAACCTCTTAATGCTGAGCGTCAAGCGAGGCAGCTGCTGATACCATTTTTATAAGTCTTTGGTATGACTCGGTCGGGGTTCTAACCTCGCTCATCCGAGACGGATGCACTAACCACGTAGGCCACCGAAGCGGTCTTTCCCATGGGGAAATTTCACATGTTTTGCAAATTTGAGCATAATGAATGATATTAAAGGTGACTCTAACAGACTTAAAATAAAGAGCGTGCAGGAAAAGAACATAAAGAATAATAAAATGACCTGATCTCACGGCACGGAAGTCAGTGGAAAGGATTATGAACGGATGGCACTTCATACTTTCCTGTACGATCTTATCTTGTTTTTATGATTATTGCTGTGAGGAATGAAAGATTTATGACAAAATATAGGCTTCTATGATATTCTAGCTCCAAAATGGCAACCTCCACATCCTGACATTGTTATTAGAGTTGCAATACAGACCGCAAGCGTATATTATAACTAGCCATTTTGGAAAGTAATGACTGAGGTGGAGTAAAAATTTAACATTGTATACATAATCTTGGTGAGGTTTTTTTTTCCAATTCGGTCCTGAAACTAGTCAATCGAATGTAAATATAATGAAATGTCCATAGCAGCCCTAGGTCACAAATTGAAGAAATCGTTTGTTTTCTAATA
Source organism: Megalonaias nervosa (assembly GCA_016617855.1). NCBI lineage: Eukaryota > Metazoa > Mollusca > Bivalvia > Unionida > Unionidae > Megalonaias > Megalonaias nervosa. The sequence continues at coordinate 56,006 of JAECUM010006890.1, forward strand.
TTTTATCTCGACATGCTGCCCGTACCCTGCTTTGTTCTATGATGAATTTGATGTTGCCACCGCATAGACACAGACGCCGATCTGAGCACGCTTTGTTTTGGTTTGCGCACTTTTATCTGCTCAAAACATAAGGAAGCCAATGCACTTCAATAATACTTAAACCCTTAATGAAACTGGAATGAAACCCACAAAGCCACAATGTCCGATTCGTTGTAGCAATACACCTGATCAGTTGCGGCATACCGTCTAATAGATTTCATAGCTATATAAAGCCTTATAGCCGCCACCTTGTGCAAACAAAAATCTTCTCGCTCAATCGCTGTGAAATACAACATACCAATGATAAGCTACGGGGCATAATTAATTCACGAACTAAGATATCTGCTCATTAAACCATTTAAAAAGCAACAAAATCCAAAAAGAAAGTAGTCGCTGTTACCTACATTTACTCATGGCTAGTGGAGCCTATCCATATAAATAAATTCATCACGTTTCATGACTATATACACACTATTGTCAGAGAAACTGAGCTCAATGAATTAACATAATGTAATCCGTCCAGTGTGAAATTTATGACGCTCTGATCTATTTTGGCCAATAAATATGTAACAAAGCTTAATTAGTTGATTAATACATCTCATTAATAACGGCTAACGCAGTGGAAAACATATAACATGGTAACAATCATTTTATATATGTTACATTACAGTAAGGTTCGACTTGACTATATATGAGTATGCGACATAACTTTACAAGATGTCATTGAAAACTCACCAAAGAAGGACATTCTATTTGTACAAGGAGACTGGAATGCAAAGGTCGGGGTTGATTCACAGATAAACTGGCAAAGCACCTGTGGACCCTACTGCAATGCAGAAACAAATGAAAGAGGACTCAGGCTCTTGGAGTTTGCTGCCTACAACAATCTTGTGCTAGCCAACACATTCGGCCCTCACAAAAAAATCTAGAAGATGGACCTGGCACAGTACAGATGGACAACATCACAACCAGACTGACTATATCTTGGTGAAAAAACGATTCTGCACAGGACTGAATATCGCCAGAACACGATGTTTTCCAGGAGCAGATATTGGAAGTGACCATGATTTATTAATGACAACGTTTCGCCTCCACCTGAAAATGATCGAAAGCCTAACCAACCAAGAATCAGATTTTAAAAAAATGCAAAAGTAGCAGAAGCCTTTCAAGCAATGATAGGTGGTAAATTTGCACCTTTGATAACCCTGGACAGCCAAGACGCTGACCTAGAGTCCTTAACAACCACATTCAACGCAGCTGTGACTAGCACAGCTAGCGAGATCATTGGCAAATATCGTCGAACAAAGAAACATTGGATCACAACAGATGTCCTTGAACTATGCGACAAAAGAAGAGAACTGAAAAAGGGAAAAAGAGATCATAAAGGAGCTAGAAAATACAGAGAGATGAACAACATGATCAGGAAAAGCATGAAATAGGCAAAGGAATCCTTGATGGAAAGACAACGCTGCAAACATCGAAGACAGTCTGAGTAGAAATGGCAGCAAAATGACATATCAACTTGTGAAAGATCTCACAACCCATAAACAAGGGAAAACTACCACCATCCAAGACAAGTCAGGAAAATGCCTCACAACAGATCAAGAGATCCTCAAGCGATGGACAGAATACTGCTCAGAATTGTACAATCATAAGACCCAAGGAGATCCAGCAGTACTAAATTGCTCTCAGGCAGAAGAAATTGATGACAACCCCATTCTTCATGAAGAAATAGAAATTGCAGTTAGGTCACTAAAGAACGGAAAGTCAGCCGATTTTGACAACATACCAGCAAAGCTCATTCAAACAGGAGGAGAAGAGATAGTCACAGTCCTAACAGCAATCTGCAACAATATGGCAGACAGGAGAATGTCCCACCACATGGACTCAATCCTTGGTCATCGTGCTTCCCAAGAAAGGAAACATACATCTATGCCAAAACTACAGAACCATCAGTTTGATCAGTCACCCGAGCAAAGTCACGCTGAAGATAATTCTCAACAGACTAAAGCCTCAAGCAGAGAAAATTATTGCTGAAGAGCAGGCAGGCTTCCGAGCAGGAAGGAGCACCACAGAACAAATCTTCAATCTCAGACTCCTTTGCGAGAAATACCTTCAGCATCAGCAGAATCTATACCACGTCTTTATAGTTTTCAAAACGGTCTTTGATAGGGTATGGCATGCAGCCTTATGGGCAACTATGAGGAAGTACAACATCAGCTCAAACCTGGTGCAGGTTGTTGAGCACCTCTATGACAAAGCCACCAGTGCTGTCAATGGCAGCAGAGGAGAATGGTTTCGAACAACAGTTGGAGTCAGACAGGGATGTCAACTGTCACCTACACTCTTCAACATTTTCCTGGAAAGGATCATGGAGGATGCCTTGCATGACCACAAGGGAACTGGCAGCGTCGGAGGAAGAACAATCACCAACCTTCGATTCGCAGTTGATATTGATGGTTTAGCAGGAGGTGAGAAAGAAGTAGATTGACTTGGTTGAGCACCTCGACACAACTTAGACAGCATACAGTATGGAGATTAGCGCCGAGAAAAACAAACTGATGACAAACAACACCAACGGCATCAGGGCAGAAATAAAGGTCAGTGGACAGAAACTGGAAAGAGTCACAAGCTTCAAGTACCTGGGATCAATTATCACAGATGAGGGCTCCAAACCAGAACTACTTTGCAGGATTGCCCAGACAACAGCAGCAATAACAAGGTTGAGACCAATATGGAAAGATACCAACATTGCTTTTGGTTCCAAAATAAGGCTGATGAGCTCAATTGTCATATCCATCTTTCTGTATGCTTGTGAAACCTGGACTCTCAAATCAGATCTACAAAGAAGGATTCAAACTTTCACAATGAGATGCTACCGCAAGATCTTGGGCATCTCATACATTGACCATGTAACTAACGAAGAAGTCCACAAGAGGATCCAACGAGCCATCGGATCCTATGAAGACCTCTTGACCACTGTAAAAATGCGTAAACTGAAGTGGTACGGTCATGTCTCAAGATCATCTGGACTGGCAAAAACAATCTTGCAAGGCACAGTGCGAGGGTGCAGAAGAAGAGGCAGAAAAGAGGTGGGAAGACAACATTACGGAGTGGACAAGCATGGAATTTAGAGATTCCCAAAAGGCAGTAGAGAAAATGGAAAGATAGAGAGAATTGGTTGTAAAGTCAACCGTGGTGCTCCAACGACCTCTTTGGTTAAGGGATTGATGATGATGATGATGAACTTTACTAGTGTGCGGCTTAGCAGGTGTGCGATGACTGTATTCGACTGTCCCAAAACATCCTCAGCTACCCAGGATGCATGTATACAATTAAAAATAAATAAAAATAAATAAAATCACACACACACACACACACACACACACACACACACACACACACACACATTATCTTGAGTTGTTATTGACACGATTAGTACAAGTCCTGCATTGTGTAATTATCAAATACGGTCGGTGGAGTTCTTTACGTTGTCGGTAATTGCAAATGGAAAAAAATATTTCTGTCTTGTATTTGGAAAGCGGGATGGGACTCTAAATGGATAACTTGTATAAGAGATATCTTACATGATATCATGAGGCAAAAGGAAATATCAATAAAAAGAACTTAAATATTATATATACAAATACAAAACAAATACAAATAATACCATTCTACAGATTAGAAAAGTTTTAATCCGTACTAATTCTCTAACGGGTATGATAGCTTTATTTGTATTTAATATTAATTCTGCCTAGAAATATCAAGCATTCTTCTGAAGGTTCCAGTTATAGCACTTTCAGTTCTGTTTCGTGTATACCTGTATTCTCTCTCTCTCTCTCTCTCTCTCTCTCTCTCTCTCTCTATATATATATATATATATATATATATATATATATATATATATATATATATATATATATATATATATATATGTGTGTGTGTGTGTGTGTGTGTGTGTGTGTGTGTTGAATTCCAGAAACTAACTTAGCATGTATGCAATAAAGAGGAGAAAGAAAGAAAAATAAAATGAAAGAATTTAAACATAAAAGATAAAAAGGGCAATGAAAAGAAATCCTCCTCTTGGTGTGACTTGGATATACATGGATAAATAATCAAACAGTTGAGTATTCCATTATTTCGCAGCGCAGTTTGGTATTCATTTATCAATATGTAACAGAACGCACTTGTTCCTTATTTAGAACCAGATGCACAAAGGATAGTTCTTTCATCACTGTGCGACAGTAGTTAATCAGCTTAGAAACATCTATGTTGAATTCAATTTTTCATTTTCTTAGGATTAAAGTCAATAATTTCTTTCCATTATGTTAAGACTATTTCAACTGTAAAACAACCCTTAAATTGTTTTCTTTCTTTTGTGTGAAGAGTCGTAAGTGTGCCTTGGGGTGATTGTAGTATTCGCACACCATCCCGTTTGTTTATAACACGCTACCGACTTATAAAACAAAAAGCCTCAAGGATATGAAAAATGCTCAAAGGTTAGTCATTTTATATATTGATTTATAAGTTCTAGTCTTATTGTCGCAAGTGGCTTCCATACACTCTCAACTTCTTGGGGTTTCGATTCCAACTGGAGTTTGTTTAGTAACACGGTTGCCATATTTGCATTGGTAAGTTTATGATTTCAACCTTCAGATGGGGTGTAGTTCACCGATCGATAATCTCAATAATTCCATAAATTATGGGGTTACATCTCTTTAGGACATGTATGCAAGAGTTCCTCTATTTTATTTGTTTAATTTATTTTAGAAATATTAAAACTCGACATTGCAAATAAAGGACGCAGACGACACTGGTTTTATCTATTGAACTATTGAAATGGACTGTTTTAACAAAGAAAAAGGGCAGTGTGCAGTCTGTCTGCTTGTTTACATCGGGAGCTTCCGTTTGCTTCAAAACTCCAATAATTCTTGTGTATTTGTATATCATCGATGCTGTTTCCTTTTTAATATCCTTTGATGCTGTTTGTTTCTAAATTCGGTAGTGAGGTCAAACTAACCGGAGTGTGTGTGAATGCTATAGTCCCTCCCTTTTTATTATAAACGTCTAAGATTATGTATAATCTGTTTATTTTGAGATTTGTCCGGTGTACAATACACTTTTTATTTTAATACAAAGATAAAGACTTGCCACCACAATTGTACCGTCTGACATAATTCAGCAAATGATATAGGTCAACCTATCGACTCTTGACTGCGCTGTGTGTAAAGTGGCTAAGCTTAAACAGCTCAAATTTCCGTATATACTCTACTAACCTATGTAATATATCCAAGTCCAATTCAAATGTATTCTAGTGCAACTTAACTGCAAACCCACAATAGAGAATATGTGACCTTCATTCTGTAGCAGTTAAATGGATCCAGAACTTGGAAACGTTGACATGGAAATAGGAGAATAATACACAATCCTCATCAGTGATCTCTCCATTTGAAGAATTATGCTGCTTACAACAAAATTCAATACAGAGACATGATTTGTGCTGACATATGTATTCATTTCATTAAAAAAATATCTCTTGTAAACGCAGCCCATTACACCAGCAACATACTCATCAATGAGGTACCCCGTTTGAAGGCTTTAGCTCTAGGCAACAACTAACACAGCAAAATAGAATCAATCCATGCCAAAACTTGACTTTCACGAAAAATGATGCCACTATTTCTGTGCAGCAAGATGAAAATAAGATCGATATATTTTCTGACAACCTGAAAGAACAACAGAACGAATCCAGCGTTGTGGACGACAGGATAAAGCAAGTGAAACAGACATATTAAACCTCATGCAGTGTCTCGAAGAATCCAGACGAAAAACACACCGATGCAGAAGATGATAGTGAAAATATATGTTCTGAATGTAAAGCAAGTCAAAAACGAAATTTAAAAATATGACAATATTATGACATACTGATAAATATTGGCAGGTCGTTTAACCTGATATATATATATATATATTTATATATATATATATATATATATATATATATATATATATATATATATATATATATATATATATATATATATATATATATAACCACGACTCCCTTTTGCTAGTGTCGGGTCAGCTACCTTCTACTTTCCTTAACTCTGATCTGATGCAACTGAAAGACGCGGGCACAGTAAACCTATTGAAAATATGCATAGTTGTGCTCCTGGGCTCGAATCAGAATCTACCAACGTGTGTAAGCACTACCCAAATACGCAATACCAACATAACCAACAGAAAAGCCCCATAGGTGCAATGCAAGCACGTAATGGGTGGGGGAAAAAAAAACAAATACACATAATACATGGCATGGTTATTGAGGCCGATTTGTTCTCAATATAAGACTCTGGAAACATGACAAACGTGATGTACCTACCTATAATTATAAATACTAGGTACATCAGTCTGGGTACATGCCTAGGTTTTGATGTCTCTTCCTCTAGCATGGAAATAAATAACAAATCTGTCCTTGATTTCAACAGCAACTAGAAAGAAAAATGTACACTTTACATCATTTGGCTTGATAAAGAAAGGTTTTGCAACTTATCAACCTCAATATAAGTCACATCTTACCAAATTTCTATGAATTAAGACGTACGATGCAAAACGAATCCAACATTGCAGTAATTGGACTATGCGAAACGTTTTAGATAATAATCTACCTGAATGTGATAGCTCCATTCGCAACTTTTCATTTGAAAGACGAGATCGATGCCAGGACATGGGAGATCATGTGCATACATTTTGTCTATGTACGTTTCTAACGGCGTAACATACAAGTGAAGAACCGATTTCGAAGTATCTTATACAGAGTCCATATGGATCGAGTTAAGGTTCCTCAATAGTCAATCTATTTATATAATCTCCATACCGACCTCCAAGCTCCTCTCATCATGTACTAAAGAACTTTAATAGGACCTCGAGGTTGCTTTGTCTTTCATGGGAGACGTTAATATTGATTTCATCTCTGATACTCACACTAAATGGCTACATACGATACGAATGTACGACTTTACAAAAGTAATCAATGCTCGAACGAGAATAGCAACGTGGACTTTTACCTTGATCTACCACTGCTACAAGATCCACCTGACAATGTCTAAGAAATAAACGTACCCTGATTCCCCGTTGGTGATCAGTATCCCATATGTGAAACTCGTAAGCACCAGAGAAAAACAATTTACACTCCTATATGAAATAACGATGCCTTAAAAAATATACGGGAGCCAAATTCCTCCCTGAACTGTCACAAATATATTAATTCATTAACTTTCTTTAATATAGACCCAGAAAATGATTTGCCTATCTGAAATCACTGTTTCGTACTTTCCTAAATAAATACGCTCCCATACAAATCAAAGTTGTCTCTCTTTTTCTCATCTTTGTTAACATACATGCATGGTTTGTTCTGGAATTCAATGTAACGTCTAGTTCCAGTTCCCAGACTTGTTTTTCTTGGAAATCAAGAAGAAATTTGTTTAAATTCTAGTGCTAAAAGTTACAAAAGGGTGATAATACTAAAACCTTATGAATATGCAATTTATAAATTTTAAGTTTGGTACGAATTAGAAACATAATTTATTGAAGAATAGGTCATTAGCTAAGAAAGATGAATCTGAAATCTTGTAACTTTATTAAAAGAGAATATTTAATGATATGGAGTACTCCATATTAAAAATGAAGACTTTACTATTTTATTAAAAGGTGATCTTTAGGGTGAGGGGTTAAACGTATTTCCCCAACTTTCTCCTAACTCTTGCCTGGTTCTTAGCAACACCAGATTTCTTTCCATAGCTGACTACCGGCAAGGGAAGAAAAACTACCGATCATATTCTATAATTCGACCATACAGGAATTTTATTAATTTTATCAGCAGCAACTGAAGATAATTTAAATTTATACCCTTTCCTTGGTAGCTGAGGATATTTTGGGTCAGTCTTGGGATCATTTAGGGGTAGTCTTTGGGTTTCTAAGGGTCTCTCGTGGGGTGTTTATACGTGCCAAGTTAAATGTGAAAAGGACTACTTTTTGTGAAGAGTACTTACCGTCTGCGAAAAGGACCGAGGATAATTTTACTAACAGTTTCAATCAATATTTCTATTTCGCAAATGAAATTATTTTGTGTAGTAACTCATTTTACATAGCATTTGATATCTCTTTTTAATATAAAGTGTTAAAAATGGTCCCTTTTCGCTTAACGTGTCGTTTCCACGAAAAGGACTTAACGTATGCAAAATGACCCATCACATTTTTACTAACAGTATCAATCAATATTTGTATTTCACAAAAGAAATTATTTTGCGTAATAACTGATTTTACATATCATTTAAAATATCTTTTTTCAATATAAAGTGTTAAAAATGGCTCCTTTTCACGCAAAGAACTTACCGTCTGCGTTTTTTCAAGTAGGTTTTTACTAACAGCTTCAACCTATATTTCTACTTGACGCATGAAATAAATTGTATACAGATTTGTTTTTTTTTTTTAATTCAATATTATAGTAATGTCAGAAAGTGTCTATCACGAAACCGACATCAACTCTGGGTTCTGTTGTTTGCAGATTTTCATATGGACTTTAAAACCAAAATTTAATGTCATCCTGGTAATTTTTCAGATTCTTGTAACCTGCATTTGAATAGTCTTACTTGTCATACAAAAATTTATACATTTCATTGCTTTGGGTTTGTTTTTTATATAAAGTTTTTCGTAGATAGTGTATTTCGATAACTTATTCTTAATGATATATCAACATTATTATTTCTCAAAACAGAAAGATCTACAATAGAATTAAACTACATTCATTCTCCTAAATTGGATTAACTAAAATTGCATATCAAATGTAACTTTAAGTTTAATTTCTTGACTGTGACAGAAATATATTAGAGACACTTTGAAAATGACGAAAAGGTAAACAGTTTATATGTATAAAGGTGAATATTTTTCATACATTTATTTCTTTAAAATTTTTCAGAGTAAAATGGTGATGGTTGTTAGTGTAACAACAACTTAGTGAGGCATTCAAATAAGTTTGTATGCTATTGTGGTTTTATTATATTGTTTGATGGATTTGTGCATTTTCTTTTGTTTGTCCTTTCAGTAGATTTTTGTCATCTCGTTTTTTATTTTATTTCTTATTTAGTTAAACAAGAGGCTTTTTGCTCGAAGAAAAAAATCGTGATATCATTTCAGACATGTCAGTAGTCAATTGCTGCATTTTGATCTTTAAAAATTTGCTATTTGTAAATTTGTATATAAATTATTACAGGAATGTACGAGAGGTAACTAATTTTTATACTGTTTTCTTTCAACCCATAGTGTTATTGCATTGGTATAATTTTTTGGTCATGCTCTACCGCATTATATCTGGAATTGTTATAACAAAGTGTTTAATAATGAGGGAGAGCTATAGTTAGCTATACATGTATGTACACAAAGTTGTAGAAACACTGCAGCAGTTCAGCACACTTAATACATGTACCGGTACTTGTTAGTTGATGCAAATAAAGGCTGTGCTTTTCACACAAATGTCCCGCACTGAGAAGACAGCTGCAGTACTGCCATGTAGATTCTAAGTACTGGTATAATTCTCTTTCTTGCTTGAGGAATGTATCTTCATCAAACATTGTTGAAATATTGTAGTGCAGTTGTATGCAATAGTCAAAGGGTTGGTTTTCAATATATAACTAATTTATTGTGAAAATAGCTCTGTTGTTAATTGATTATTTAAAGATGAAATATGTGCGATTTTAGGATGGGTGGGTGGTGGAAAGCCAAAGTCTGTAACTCGTATCTGAATTCAAGAAAATAAATTTCCTGGAATATCATACATACAGTTACTCTGAGCATTTTATAATGGCTTTTCCTATATTTTTGCTTTGGTGATAATTTGCCTAAACTGTAGAGCAGTTGTAATCAATTGACGTTATTGGATACTTGGCTTAATTTCTTGTATGTGTAAAGGCTTGCTTATACTTCAATAAATTTCTTGACAAACGTTGTTTATCGCTGTTCTTTTCTGAGCTTAAAAATTGGAGTACTTGGAACTGTCTTACCGTCTACTCCAGGCATGCCAGTTTAAAGATTTAATTCACTTAAATTCACCACATCATAACCTAATTTGAGCAAAGATTTAAAGAAATATTAAATGCAATTTAAAATGAGGTAATGCACAAATTAATTTCATTCGTGAAATAGAAATATTGGTTGAAACAGTAAAATAATAATCGGTCCTTTTTGCAGACGGTACGTGCTTTTCGCTACGACAAGCGCTTTTCCCCGAAAACGACCTGTTTCACACTTTATACCCACCTCAAGTTAAATGTGAAGTGTGTGATAAAAATGTCTGTACGAAGCATGCATTTGAACAATAACATGAGGACACATACTGGAGATAAAAGATTCAAATGTAAAGTTTGTGATAAAATGTTTGGAAGAAGTAGTCATTTGCAGAGTCACATGAGGGTACATACCGGAGATAAAAGATTCAAATGTGAAGTTTGTAATAAAATGTTTGGATATAGTAATAATTTGAAGGTCCACATGAGGATACATACTGGAGATCAACCATTCAAATGTGAAGTTTGTGATAAAATATTTGGACACAGTAGTACTTTAAAAATGCACATGAGGATACATACTGGAGAAAAAGCATTCAAATGTGAAGTTTGTCATAAAATGTTTGGATATAGTAGTAATTTGAAGAGCCACATGACGATACATAATGCAGATAAAGCATTCAGATGTGAAGTTTGTGATCAAATATTTATCCGGAAAGTTAATTTAAAGAACCACATGAGAATTCATACTGGAGATAAACCATTCAAATGTGAAGTTTGTTATCAAATGTTTAGACAAAGTGGCCATTTGAACCGCCACATGAGGACACATGCTGTAGATAAACCATTCAAATGTGAACTTTGTAATACAATGTTTGGACAGGCTAGTGAGTTGAAGGCCCACACGATGATACATGATGGAGATAAACCATTCAAATGTGAAGTTTGTAATAAAATGTTTGGATATAGCGGTCATTTGAAGAACCACATGAGAATTCATACTGGAGATAAACCATTCAAATGTGATGTTTGCTTTAAAAAGTTTAGAGAAAGTGGTACTTTGAAGAAGCACATGAGAATCCATACTGGAGATACACAAACACAATTCAGATGTAAAGACGATAAAATGTCTAGGTAGATTTATACCTTACAGACACACATGAGGATTAACCATTCACATATTAAGTTGTTGTTAGCATGTGGGCAAAATACTGCTTTGGAGAAGCACAGGAGGATGCATTCTGGAGATAAACCACTCAAATGTTAAGTATGTGATAGAATGTTTAAATGCAGAGTGGACATAAACCATTTATATGTGACGTTGGTGACAGAATGTTTGGGAAAAGTTTTGAAGAGCTGCCTAATGATGTACAATAAATATTTTGGCAGAGTAGTGTTTTCAAAAGGCATGTGAGGATATATACTGGAGAATAAACTTTAAAGTGTGCAGTGGTTTTGTTTTTAGCTTTAGTACATTTGTTAATGCTTTTATTTTCTTTCAGTGAAATAGATGTGCTTGTGTCTGATATTTTTTCCTATGATATATACTGTTTATATTGGATGCAACCAATTCCACATTAGAGGAGAAAGCCAAGACAAAAATGTTGGATGCAATCAACTCTACATTAGAAGAGAAAGTAGACAGGGACATTCATGCTCAAGATTTTACAGGGGTCAAGCTAGACTTGAATTTTAGGGAGAAGTGACTTCTCCTTTTGGACAGAACAGGGAGAAGTGAGAGATGAACAGGGATAAGTGGGAATTTTTCTTTATACTTTCTAAAAGTTATAAAAACTGCAGTTGAAAAGATTTCAAAACTTGTTTGAAACAACCCCTGTGTCATGTACATGAGAGGAAATGCACACATCTTTCAGATCATACTGTTTGTCCTAATTTCTTTGTTGCCGATAAAACTTAACCTTAACTGTTCATAGAAACATACTAAAGAATTAAAGTTAGTCTGCCTATATTAATGAACTAAACCCTTTTTTCAACCAAATTGACACAGCCAACATGCAAGTGCATCTGTGTGTTGCGAGAGGGGTTTTCTTGATGTAACCAATCACTTTATAGCTTGGTTACAACAGTCCATTGATAGGGTTGCAAATTTAAGGTTTTACTATATGTTTATGTACTTGTGTAATGTTAGGCATTGGTTAAATAGTATTTGCTTTGCTGTTGGTTTGTTTCTTTCTTCATAATTTCACAAAAATAAGTGAACTCAGAATATAACCTTGACCTTACAGTCTCTCGAATTCCACATTGTCTCGTATGTTTCTGACCTACATTAAAGCTAAATCTTCAATAATATAATATTTAGACTCTTCTTTCTATGAATTGCATATTTTCCCGAATATGTTTGCCCAATGCTTTATGAAAAGAGAAACTCTAATAAAGCAGTACTTCCCAGACTCAGCGATGTTTGCCATTATATCTCCATGACAGGATCACTTACGGTTCCAAACTGATTTTATGAAGAAAGTAATGTACACAACACAGTTAAAATATTCATGTTACCTACTGTAGTCTTAAAACACAGATTGCTATTTACATAAGTTTAAGTTTCAAAACACAAGTTTGTATGTTTTTATCATCAAAGGATAACTTGTGGAAATCGGGCAGCGATAGTTACTATTATAATTTACTTGGGAGAGGGTTAATAGTCTTTCAAAACACACGCCTGTGAATGTGCAAGAGTATTTTTGTCTGTGCAATTGATATCAACACCAACAATTTGATGGCTTGAAGCCTACATTTTGCCTTGAGCAAAAACGTAACACTGGAAACTTGGACAAGGTGAGGAAACATCTCAAAAAGGACAGTCACTCATTGTTACTCTAAACAAAAATCACAGGGCAAAGTTGTTTTCACTTTCCTAACAGAAGAAGGCGAAGTTTACATTTTAGCCGACTTAGTCCCCCACTTCGCCAGATAGCGTGACCCCTGTTTTATAGGACTGATTTTGGATGAAAGAACTTATGTGACAGTACATAAGAAGTTAAGTGTAAACATTAATTTTATTGATTTGAAATGGAATTGAAATAATTAAATAAAAGTGTATTCTCTTTCTTGATTCCTTCTTACAGCACCAAAATGGAAGAATGGGAAGGTAAAGTAATTGAGAAAGGATGTACATGTAGTTGCACTGTCACAATCAATCACAATTATCACGGTTGTCAACTGTCTTACTTTTTCATTCTTTATCAAAAACAATAAATATTTGAAAATTAATGACCACTAGAAATATGATCACATACATATTGGTGATACAGCAATACACACATGACAAAAAAGTATAATTATTAGGGCTCCAAGGTTTCATTATGATTCTTATTGTTAGGATTATCAAAATAAAACTTATGCCCCAATTTGAGCATGTGTTTGGATTTATATCAACTTGTAAATCATACGAGGAAGCTGTTTTATGCTGTCTGTCTTACTCTGTACCTATCTACCTCTCTACCTACCTATCTGTCTGTCTGTCTGTCTGTCGGTCTGAAGATTGGTCTGTGTTATTATGATTTGCCCTTCTTTTAGTTGTTTTCATCCATCCATCCATCAGTTAAGCACTTCAGCTGTGAAAATGCCTCTTTCTGTACCTAATTTTTTCATTTTTTTATTGTATTGATAAACTTCCATATTATCCCCCTTTTTCTAGCAAGTTAGATCTGAAAGATAACATGTTCTTTCCATACATACAAGAAGATGGAATTTCATTATAGAAAAACATATCATTTATATCCTTGCTCATACAACCTAACAACCTAATGGAATCAACCGTATCGGGGGGGGGGGGGAATTAAAATATATTTGTCAAGGATTGGTATCAATGATGTGTGGATTTCAGAAAGAGATCAGAGTGCTAATCACAACTATGAGAAAACATTAGGGACATGGTTTTAAAATTGCTTGGTTACACCTGCATGCATGATAATATGCCAGGCCTGTCTTTTTAAGAAAGAAAATCAGTATTTCATGGATGTAACAACCACCCATTCACAGTTCTCTTCAGATGCATATATAAATACAAAATGACACAGCTCTTTAAATTCCCATTTATGCCCCAACCAGGTACAGTATTTAGAACAGAACAGAACAAAACTTGTAGTAATGAAAGTAAATCTCTGGCCACATACAGGTGGCATATTAGAAAACTAGAGTTGCTATAATTTTTATAAAGTGACATCGCAAAACAGTGGTGATGTGCATGGCATCACATATGACAATACACATGAGATTGCAAGCCAACTGTAATGCACATAATACTACAAAGCTATGGTGATGCACAGGACATCACCAAACCTGGTGATGCACATGACATCACCAAACCTGCTGATGCACATGACATCACCAAACCTGCTGATGCACATGACATCACCAAACCTGATGCACATGGCATCACCAAACCTGTTGATGCACATGGCATCACCAAACCTGCTGATGCACATGACATCACCAAACCTGGTGATGCACATGACATCACCAAACCTGCTGATGCACATGACATCACCAAACCTGCTGATGCACATGACATCACCAAACCTGATGCACATGGCATCACCAAACCTGCTGATGCACATGGCATCACCAAACCTGCTGATGCACATGACATCACCAAACCTGGAGATGCACATGACATCACCAAACCTGGTGATGCACAAGACATCACCAAACCTGGTGATGCACATGACATCACTAACGTGATGATACCTGGTGATACACATGACATCACTAACATGGTGATACACATGACATCACTAACATGGTGATACACATGACATCACTAACATGGTGATACACATGACATCACTAACATGGTGATACATATAATATCCCTAACGTGATACATATAGCATCACTAATCTGACAATACATATGACATTACTAGCATGAAGATACATATGACATAACATGATGACACATATGACATCATTTACATCATTATACACAAGAGTTCTGTACATAATTTTTTCATTTTTGTATTATTTTGATAAACTTCCATACTATCCCCCTTTTTCTAGTAAGTTAGATTTAAAAGATAACATGTTCTTTCCATACAAGTTACAAGATGATTGTTGTTGTTGTTGTTGTGGGGCTTAACGCCATTTTTCAGCACATGATAGGCTATACATGGCGGCCAGTATTACTGGTGGAGGAAGAAACCGGGAAATCCCCGGAAAGAACCACCGACCCACGAGAAGCTACTGGCAAGCTTTCTCACATATCCACATTCGCCGAATCCTAGACTCGAACCCACGCAGACAGAGGTGAGATGGCAGTGATCCGTAACGAAGAGCGCTTTAGACCACTCGGCCACTCGAGGCCCCTTACAAGATGATAATAATGATATGATAATAATCATGACACTACTAAAATGATGATACTCATAACATCACTAAGAGATGGTGAAACACATGACATCACTAAGATGACGATACACATGACATCACTAAAATAGTGACACACATAACATCACTAAACATGGTGATACACATAACATCAATAACATGAAGATACACATGACATAAAAAAAATAATGATACATGTAACATTACTAAGATGATGATACACATGATATTACTTACCTGAGGAGATAAATGAAATCACTAACATGATACATAATATCACTAATACAATGCAAAACAGGACGTTGTAGAGCATGGTGATCCACATGACATAACTAGCATGGTGATCCACAGGACATCACTAGCGTGGTGATCCACAGGACATCACTACCACGATACAGTAACATAAAATAACAAGGTGATACACATGACATCACTAAATGTGTGATATACATGATGTCATCAACATGATGGTATGCATGACACCACTAAGATGGTGATGTATGTAATATCACTAACATGATGATACACATATCATCACTACCATAGTACACATAGCATCACTAATATGATACATGACATCACTAACATGGTGATAGACATAGCATAACAAAATTAAAGCTGATAAACATGACATCACTAAGTTATAGGGATACAAATGAAAATGCTAATATATGACATTACCAACATATGGTGATACACACGAGATTACTAACATAGGATGATACACATGTCATTACTAACGTAGGGTGATTCACATGACATTACTAACGTATGGAGACTGCTCCAGTGGCCTGGTGGTTAGAGCATCTGCCACAGATTGGGGAAGACACGGGTTCGACCCCCGGCTGAGTCATACTAAAGACACCATAAACTGCCACACTGTAGACATCGTAGCGATATGACTGAAAAGTTGTAAAGGCTATGCTAAAATTCCAGCACACACACACACACATACACACTGATGTATCATGAACCACATGACACAACTAACTTTGTGCTACATATGACATCACTAATACATGGTGATATTCATGACATCACTAACATATGGTGGTGATACATTCGAGCTCACCAACATGGTAATGACATCACTAGCACATGGTCATACACATTCACTTGTTAACATTAACAATCAAAAGTAGTAAAGAATCACTTGTCAACATTTACGATCAGAAGTAGTAGTATAAAATTTGGTGAAAATGTGATAACATTTATTAATATGGATATAAGAATTTTAGGACAGAATATTTACTTACATGAATATAAAAATTTTATGATGGAACATTGGGGCCCCGAGTGGCCGAGTGGTCTAAAGTGCTCTCCATTATGCATCACTGCCATCTCACCTTTGTGTGGGTTCGAGTCTCGGATTCGGCGAATGTGGATATGTGAGAAAGCTTGCCAGTAGCTTCTCATGGGTCTGTGGTTCTTTCCGGGGTTCTTCCTCCACCATTAATACTGGCCGCCATGTATAGCCTATCGTGTGCTGAAAAATGGCGTTAAGCCCTACAATAACATGATGGAACATTTGCTCAGTCAGGTCGTCTCGGTCATGGTGCCCATGTGCTAGGAACCACTTTAACAAGGGAAGCAACCATTGATGTCTTCAGCTTAGCTCAATAGAGTTGTTTTCCAACCAAACCAACGCCGACACTTTTGGAAATTTAGCAAAAGAGTTTTAGGGGGAGAGAAACAAACAACTTAAAAAAAGATTTTAAAAACATCGAACAAGAAAAGACGATAAGAAAATAGAATACATGCTAGAGGACATCTTGACTATTAAAGGCAGGGGACCAAAAATCGTAAATGATTACCACCCACTGTTTTGACGACAGAACATTCCCAAATTTTGCTAAACATCAACTAGTAATTTGCAAAAATTCACCAGCAATGAGGGAGAAGATCTTTCCTTTCTTCTCGATAACTGGAAAACAAATGAAATACAGATGTCTCTGAAACCCAAGCAACTTTCGAATGAGAAAACAACAAAATCAGGATAATAATTAAAAAAAAAAAATGTCATAGAGAGCAGATTTACATAAGTGGACGAACATCTTGTCACAAATTTTGTTTTAGTGCATGCAAACGGGAATACCTAATGTAAAATATTGGGATACATACAAAAACTTCCAGAAGGATATCTGGAGAAAAACTACGAAATACGCCCTATGCATGAAGTGCCAGCACCTGACCTAAACAACATTCCCTCAAGAATTTTCCTTTCACTACATCCGAAAGACGGAAATAACTACAAGCCAACAACATTGAGAGATACAACAAGGCATACACATTGATTAATATTACAACAGTTGAATTTAAAGAATAATGAAGAGGAAATAGACTGATGCATAGCTCAAAGTTTGATAATTTCAGTTTGTTAACAGAAAAATCTGAATTTGTGAACGTGTACATGGAAGAATGAAATAACTGGCTGGCCACAAAGTGTTAGATATGTGCGTGTTTGTTTATCAGTGATTTTTATGAAATGTTAAGTCATCCTCGCTTTTTGGTTCTAGCACACCGTCATGAACTTTTATGAACTATTATTTAATATCTTTGAAGTTTCTGAAATATCATGAACTTGCTTCATGAACAATTCAAGTACTTTGATGCACCACAAAGATATTTCTTAAAAATGTATATGAAATTTCTATATCATTATATTCATAAAATGTTTATGAAAATTCATCATACAAACTTCTCACAATATTAGTGAAATATAAAAAAAGGTGAATATTTTTTTTTTTTTTTAAATGATATGAAACTATACATGTTCATAGAGATCTTTTATTCAATACTTGTGTACTTAACCCGAGTAGTTCTGGATTAATATGGGAATATATTTTCTGGCCAGCATGAACAAAATGTACTTGGTATAAGAGCTTTCCGTGACTTTGTTCTAACGTTTTTGTCCATTACTGTCATAAACTGCATATTTTATTGACTTTGTCACTGGTTGCCACGTTGCCGTAAAAACTGAAATATGTAAACAACGATCATCCTGATTGGATGACTTTGAAAGAAGACGTGATGTGATTGGTTAATATACGCGCGAGATTTCAGCAGCTGAGCCTCCTTTTCTCCACAAACGAAAGAGCACGCAAACGGTTCTGCAAGAAGTAAAAATCTCGAACAAAAAAACGTGGACTCCCATGGAATGGACAGATGAGAATATTTTCAATATCATTTCTTTTAAGTAAGTAGAAGTGATTATGAAGAATATGAAGGAATTGACTTGGTGAGAGCAAAATTAGGTGGAAAAGCGTACACAGCCAGTATCATCAAAATTACGGTGAGTTATCTTTTTCTTGGTCATTCGTTATTATTTCAGTGGGAGTTATATAGATATTTTATTGGTTTTTATATGTCATATTAGTTGTAACCAAATATAGATGATTTTTTTCAGACCCAATTTCAACTTGCTCTTCGAATTTTTGAAAATCACTAAACATTATCATACCCCCTTTTCGATCTCGATACCAGACGCGGTACTGCATCTACGATAGGAATTTAGATGTTCTGTATCGTTTTCTGTTTCATGACATCACTATTTCTATGATCTGATGTAATTTGGTAAATTAAAACGAAAAAAAACAACAAACAAAAACTAGTTAATGTGCCAAACTGTACACAATACAGGTGCAAATAACAACGTGATGAAACCGGAAGCAGCTATATGCAACATCCGGAGTCAGAGTGGATATATTTTTATTGATTAAAACATCCGACTCCTGTGACTTATAATACCTATGGCTAGTCAGCTTCAGTTAAAATACAACTAGTGACAAAATTCTCCAATAATATAAATGCTCAGTAAGTTGTGTATTAAGTGTAAGGGATTAAATAATTTTGAGTTGGATCATAATTATTCCAGCAAATAAAGTGGGGTACAAAAATAATGTGCTAAAAGCTGAAGACAATGTTGATCAGAGGTTATCTGTAATTAACTTTATCTTTCTGTCAGATCAGACAGCAGAAAAGTAAAATTATTAGAGGATGAAGTTTGTAGATTAAGAAGGAAAATTTGACAACTGGAGGATCTTATAGCCAAGATGGAAGAGACATTAAAAAGTGACTGCTGCAGCAATGTTAAAGATCCAAACAGTAATCGGATGGAACAGCT
>JAECUM010006891.1:0-30000 GCA_016617855.1 Megalonaias nervosa
AGTTTGGTAATTGTTCCTAATTAATCGGACCTTAATGTATTGTTGAAATTAATAATAAGGCGGAAAATTTTCAAATCTTAGATGCCCATGCTCAGAGATTTTAATTCCCAACAAATGTACAGCATTGTGCTTAGATATCTCCACATGTATTCAATTTATTTGTTCATTCTTAAGGGAAATAATATAAAAAACTATTCTTATCATCATAGAAGAAGTAGTTGTATGGAAAGGATGTATCAATAACTTAATCATAATAAATTGATCTAATTCTTATAATTATTTCAATGCAAATGTAAAATATGCAGTTTCTTGTTTGTGACTACTGGAGCGTCTAGCTAGCAAAAAAAAACAAACAAAAAAACCTAAAACAAACCAACATGCAAACTAATTTCTTTTAATAGTATTTGCCGCGTTCTTTTGTGTGGTATACTGCTTTGTAGTTTGTTACTGTGGTCAAGTGAGTAAAGTGTGATACCACGTCATTTTTCATTTAATTCGTTATCAGATTAATTAGGATCAATTACCAAACTTCCATTGTTAATGACGGGACCATAATTGGTGCTGTTAAGCGAAATGCACAAAATCGGATGGCTTCTTGTTATCAAAATGCACCTTTCTGAGGCAGAAATTGGCTTCGTCTTCTCATGCCGATATTTTATGATTGTGTTTACAATGGTAACTGCTTTGATTCTACAGAGCATCTGCTGAAGTCAAGTCTTTATTAAGGAATGGCGTAAACAAACGCTGACTGTTGATAAGAGAAACTTACTAGCCCATCGGATTATTAACATTATGAAAGTTACTAGTCCGACAGGAAATCTACTAGCCTCGGGCTAGCAGACTACTGCTAATTTTGAGCCCTGGATTGATTATAAACAGTTATTTCATATTTCTTTAAAAGTGTCTTTATAAATTTTTATATTTAGTTCTTCAATATATTTATATTCACAAGTATTTATTTTCTCAGTGTCTTCACAGAATCTTGTGACCATATATCAGTTTGACATTCCACATATTTTACAGGTTGATTTACATAATATAAGTGAATTGAGTTGAATCATGTAGAGTTAGTGACATTTCTTCAGACTTCTCATAAATAATATTTATACTTGATCAGATCATTATGCGATATTGCCACCAGCCCACAGGTCTGATAATTTCACAGTGGACTGGGTCCAAAAATAAATCGCCATCCATCTGACTAGTTGGATTTTTA
This sequence comes from Megalonaias nervosa, assembly GCA_016617855.1. NCBI lineage: Eukaryota > Metazoa > Mollusca > Bivalvia > Unionida > Unionidae > Megalonaias > Megalonaias nervosa. The sequence goes on from JAECUM010006891.1 coordinate 1,217, forward strand.
ATTTAATCAACAATTGTATGATTATTAGAAACAATTTCTGTTGTTTTATTTATCACTTGGTTTCTATTATTTCTTTTAATATCATACAACAATATACCAACTTCTAAATCTGTGTGAGATGAGTTGATAAATAACTCTTGTGTAGGCTGCTGTTCCAAAATCCCAAAGTAGAGGTATTCAGATGACTCGGTGCCACTGGACGTTACAAACCAAACACAGCCAAGGGAAAATAGAACTGCTTAGAAGGAATACTCAGTGCTGAAAAAATCTAATAGCCTCATGCCTGGGGCCCCTCTAATTTCAGATTGGGCCTGTCCTGTATTCTAAGTGAGGTGCCTGTTGGGCTTGTCAGAATCAAATAATGAAATTTGCCAGAGAAAACTTTGATTGCGTTAGGAAGTGTATTTTCAAGATGTTGACATTCCTGCCATAATATGGCATAGTCTGATGAAAATCAGATCACCAATGTCCTGCGTGAAGTGGAGATATGATTTTAATAAAATTACAACATGGCGTGTCATGCTAAAAACATGATTTTATATTCCCAAACCCCCTGACATGGACATATTTTGAGAAAACACAATTTTCAGTAATCTTCGAAAACAGAAGCAAAAACAAAAAACAAAAAACCCACCACTTTCAGTATATGCCCATTACATGTAGCATGTATAAACAGTAAACATTCATGATTGCAGCTGATGTAAAACTATCCATTGGACAGTTTAAATAGCGGCAGTTAAAAAAAGGCAAAGAGGTCAGGTATAAACCACCATTACCATTATTACTTAATTGGCTGACATTAGCTAGTGAGATGTGTTTGAAGACTGCAGTGGGTGAGTCCATTGTGATAATTTGCATAGGTATGACCAGGATGTGGAACAACCCAATATAAGTAAATCAAAGAGATGCTAGATACGTGTAGGAGAACAAAAGTTATTACATATCATTGCTATAAATAACAATGTTTAAGCCATATGTATTATAGATTTTTTGACAAGTTTGTGAACAGCTGCATTTCTTTGAAGTTGGATTTTACTGCCTATATAAAACGCAAAGCTTGATCCTTTAAATTGTCAGAATAGTGTTCAAGGGTGATTCATTTTTGAAACCAATTTAGGTAGCAATTAGCTATCAGCAAAGCCCAAATTTCAGAACTCCTGGTCGATGGAGTTTTACTTTTTGAAGCACATCAGCCAGAAAATATATGACAGCTTGATTCTAACCAGGATTCACTCAGAAAAACCAGCTGAAAAGTTTGAACACCAGATCCATCAAGTCCCTAGTGAGTGTAGTGATGAACACTAATGATGCTTGCATTACCTTCAAACCCCTTTGAACGCTGTTGAATTTATATTTGAATTGTGGCAATGGCAATGTTGTGTGACAAATAATATTAAAAAGGGGGAAATTTTGGACATATGGAAATTGAAGATTGGGCTTGTGGAATTTCAGTCATGGCTTGTGATTTGTTTGAAGGCCAGGCCAATGCTGTCTTCTGATGTGGATGCATTTGATCCGCTGCTGGGACGCATATTTTCACAGACCTAATTTCATGGCAGCTGCACTTTGGATACCACAGCCATATCTTCGCAGGCTGGGCCTAGTTCTGATATTGTCAATGAATGAGAATCCCAATTCTTATTCTATGATTCAGACTGGTCATTAGTAGCAGCAACAGATTCTGATGTCCATCCTTTGGATGAGTTATGTTTGAATCTGGATCAGATGGACAGTTAGCATAATTGTCTGGCCATTTTAAGTAGAATTTCATAAATTTTATAAATTAAATATGTGATATAAATATCTTATATTTTTCTTTATTATCCATGTAACATTATCTAAATCATAATGCTCAAGGCTGGTATTCATGTCTAGCTGCATTTGCCATTGAGTCATTCACTACATTTCGTTTTCTTGTATGATGAAATGTTTGATCAGATGGCTGTGAACAGGACCAGTACCAGGACCTGTAGGATTGCAGGATTGTTTGTGTTTCACACACTGTTCGGAATGAAGAAACCAATTTTTAAATTAAAATTAATTCCCGAGCAATGTTTTAGTCTCAGTTGAAGCAAGCTAATGAAGATAAAAATTTGTATATAGCTGCTATATTATTTTAACATTGTCTGTCTGTCTATCCATCTGTCTGGCCTCCTGTCACAAATTTAATTTCTGCACAGTATCTTCAGTTACCAAACTTGTGGATTGCTTGCACTTGCCATAAGAATAATATTTTTCTTAGTCAAAAGGTCAAAGGTCAGTGTCACATTGAATCATATAGAAGAAAATGGTTTCTGCGCAGTAACTCAATCTCCACAGTCTACATTTACCAAACTTTGTAGATGGCTTGCATATGGGGCTAGGAAGAAACATGTTAATTTGGGCTTAAAAATTAGAAAGTTAGGGTTGATTTGACTGAAAGAAGAAAAATGTTTTTTTTTTATAGCTACTTTAGTACTTCACCAAGGTTGTTCAGGGCTTGCACTTAAGATATGGATGAGGCATGTAAATTTTGGCCAAAAGTCCAAAGGTCACAGTAATTAAGGCTCAAGGAAAAATATGGCTTTTGCATAGTAATTTTTGTTCTATTGTAAGTTCCTTGACCAAATGTTTTGGATGACTTGTTAAGTTAAAGTTATATCCAGTGGCGTCACTAGGATTGGTGTCACCCAGTGCAGTAACTCATGGTGTCACCCCCATGGACCTCCTTCCTGCACAAAAATTCAAAAAATTTTATAGTCATGTGCAGTAACTCATGGTGTCACCCCCATGGACCCCCTTCCTGCACAAAAATTAAAAATGTTTATAAACAGTCATGTGCGGTAACTCATGGTGTCACCCCCATGGACTTCCTTCCTGCACAAAAATTCAAAAATTTTATAGACAGTCATGTGCAGTAACTTATGGTGTCACCCCCATGGACCCCCTTCCTGCACAAAAATTTAAATTTTTTATAAACAGTCATGTGTGGTAACTCATGGTGTCACCCCCATGGACCTCCTTCCTGCACAAAAATTCACAAATTTTATAGACAGTCATTTTGGTGTTACCCCCTCTGATGGTGTGACCTGGTGTGGTCCACCCCACCCCACCCCTGCACCCCCCTAGTGACACCACTGATTATATCAAAACCTTTATATTATGTGGTCCAAAGGTTATAGGTTACAGTCATGTCATGGTTAATAATAAATCATGCTTTCTGCACATTAAGTTTAGTTGAAGGCCACATATTTTGATGAAAGGTTGATGTCATTGAGACCTGTTGGTCAGTTTATCACCAAAGTTAACTATACCATACTAGGGCCTAGATAGAAGACTGTCAAACATGAGGTGGGAATATAAAGTGCCATTCACAGTGCTGTTGATAAAATATTTGTACTCAGACATTTTTGTGCCTGTGCAGTTATAAGCAGTTTTCATCTGTGTAAATTGCATTTCAGGTACAGTATTAAATATCCATATGACAATATTCTGAACTTTTCTGGATTCATGAAATATTCCCAGCATTAGATTACAGGAACAAAACATTCTGGATTCATGGAATATTCCCAGCATTAGATTTCATGAACAAAACATTCTGGATTCATGGAATATTCATAGCAATAGATTACATGAACAGAACAGTTTGAATTCATGGAATAATCCCAGCATTAGATTACATGAAAAAAACATTGTGGATTCATGGACAATTCCCATCATTAGATTAAATGAACAAAACATTGTGGATTCATGGAATATTCCCAGCATTAGATTACACAAACAAAACATTCTGGATTCATGGAATATTCCCAGCATTAGATTACATGAACAAAACATTTTGAGCTGAATACTATGATTAACAAAACTTTGACTAGAAACTGGCCAGTCAGATTTCATTAAGATTGAACTTTTAAAAGGGAAAATTGTGTTTGTTTAAATTAGAGCTTGAACCAACATATTTGTCTTTTCCATGCTTGATAATTGAGAAAACTGAACTGAATATCAGAGCAAACTGATATCTTAATTTCTTCAGATGTTTGATATTTGAAGTATCATGCCTATTTCTAATGAATTCAGATTAAGCAAAGTTTCTAAGTTAGCAAGCACAGATTGAAGTATTACACAATCTGTGCATTTCTTTCCTGTCTTATCAAAACTTCTGTTTTAATGGGAAAAGAAAAATCACTGGTTCCTTAGGGTGTATTAAGAATATCTTTGATTAGTTTATCCACTAAAGCATCAAATAAGCATCTTAATGAAGTAAAATTCAATGGTGATCTTGCTTATACATTATTTCTTTGTATGATAATCAATACAGATGCTGCTGATGAAGCTGTTTGAGACCTACACCAGTCACAGTCAGTTGGTTAAACAGAAGTAGAGAAGGGCAACTTGAATTTTATGTGAACAATAGTGCAGTCAATTGTAAAGATCAACCTCTCTGTAAAGATATATGTTGTTTGCTACTCACCATCAGCCATGCAAAGGAGGAAAAATGGAGAAAAAATCCCTATAATTGAATAATTGCCCCATGGTTTATATTTTACTATGGGTGTTATCACAATCTATCCCTTTCACCATGTACTTTTTAACTTTGTGGCAGTGTGTCAAGACAGATCAGACCCTTTTACCATGTGCTTTGTAACTTTTTGGTTGTGTATCAAGACAGATCAAGTGAATAAAGAACAAATTACTCATGTTAGTCCTATTGCAATTTTACAGTTTTCTGACCTGAAGGAACAGAAGGAGCAGCTCCCCTGGCAGGTGGCTGAGGATCCTGACTGTCACTGGGGCATCAATGCCAAAGTCAACAGGTAGGTCAAGACCTTGACCTGAAGATATCACTTCTGTGGCTGTGATGGAAAATTTAAATAATACAATATTTTTACTATTGACTCATCCCAAACCTGCCAAAACATGGCTTGTCATATGAAAAACATGACTTTTCACTCCAGAATCCCCTGACATGGTCTTGATTTGAAAAACATGATTTTCACTAAATTTAGAGAAAAATACAAAATAATCATAGAAATAGAGCGATATTTTTTGACAACTACAATTTATTTCCCTGGCATATAGTCTGTATAAACAGTAGACAGTCCAGCTAGGAGGCCATGTAAAACAATCCAGAGGATTGTTCAGAGGGCATTTTATACAATAGATAAACGGTAAGATGGTCACACATAAGTAACCACCATTCACAGATTACTTAATTGGCTGAGAATAGCTAGGGTGAAACCATATTAAACTATTTGAAGACTGCTATGGGAGGACCTATTAAGCTAATTTGCATAGGTAAAGGGGAATAACCAAGTTATTTTGAAGCTATAAAAATTGAGGAGATGCATGTTGAAGGGAAGTTATTACAGATCATTGCATTGAATGAGAATGTTTAAGCCATCTTTATTAAAGATTATTGGCTAACTCTCTCAAGGTCCTTCATACTGAATGGATCAGCAATGTTGATGTTATTCATCGTATCATCCGACATGGGCTTATCATGAAAATAATACGTTTTCTTAACATTTTAAACTGGAACTGCAAATATTTTTAAAATAACAGCAAAGCCAATTTTTTTCAACATAGTGTGTAGTGAAAGTTATTCCCATTTAGTGGGGTATATACTTCCAAATAATTTGAGTTCTACTGCAAACAACATCGACCCTCAATACATAGACAGATCAGGCTGATTACTTGTAACAGCATATCTGGGTCTGTGGAGTTTGCAGTTGAACTCTACTTATAAATGAGTATATATGGTAAGTTTTTTGTTGTGTCAATGATTTATTTGTTTTTAAGCTAAATAATACATGTGTTATTTGTCATTTGGGTTGATTTTCCTCTGTCTCTTTCACTTCCATCTTTATACATGTTTTTAAAACATGTACAAATGTTTCAGCACCTGTCCATGCTGTGGCATCCACTTGAGGGAATCAGTCTCACATACAGAACCAGGTGACATCATCTTCCCTTGTGGTCAGTATACATAAGGCCTGCAGAATTAGTTATATATACTGGATATTATCTAGCAGGACTGAATTTTAGACCTTTGATAAATGCCAAACTGAACATTGGTTGTTTCTGCTAAAAAAAAAAAGTACTGTTTTGACTAGATAAATACCAGTAATTGTTTTCTGAAACAATTCTTGATCACATCTTATGATTATGATGTTAATTGTAAATTGAACATTGTAACTGCTACCAGGATACTAGTTTGCTGCCTCAACAAAATTTTGAAACTATTGTAGTATAGTGGCTTGTTACAGCATCTTAAGTTACATTGTCAAAGTAACAGTTTGTATCTCAAACTCCAGAAGAAATTTGGAAATTTAAAAAAATAGAACACCATTGGTAGATACAAATGAAGTGATGCACATTGTGTCTCAAACTCAGAAGAAATTTGGAAATTTAAAAAATATAACACCATTGGTAGATACAAGTGAAAGTGATGCCCATTTACATGCTGTTAGATGCTGGGTTTTGTACAATGGATTCAGATTGATACTCAAAACACTTAAGAACAGAACACATCAGCAATGAGTAATGAAAAAGGGTTCTCACACACACACACACACACACACACACACACACACACACACACACACACACACACACACACACACACACACACACACACACACACACACACACACACACACACACACACACACACAGGTGCAAGCCAAACAAGCTATTCATCATCATCAGGGGAAGAAAAACAACAATTTGCATCTACAAAATAAATACTAAACACTAAAGCCAAGAGAAATTATGTACACCAACAATGTTTGAATGACAAAGGAATCTGCAAACAAGAGTAAATAATGAAAGAAAGAAAAAAAATCGTACAAATTTGTTTTAAAGTGCCAGGTAATAATTTAAAGTCTATTTTGCACTGCTCTTGAACAAAATATAGTTTTTCAGCAACATCAAAAGTGACCTGATTGTGTCTATTGCACAGAGAACCTATATGTTTTTACCCAATTCCAGGCTGGGGACAAAGGCAGAAACCATGTATGATGAAAATCAATGCCATTTACAATATGTACTAATAAATTACGTCCTGATAAAGTTATACATGAAGGTAATATGGAAAATATGTCTTGAGAATGTTTTGTATACTAAAGAATAGATGAAGTAATAATAATAATAATAATAGTAATAATAATAATAATTCATCTAAAGAGTTGGAATGTTTGCTTGTAATTTTGAGAAAATTTCATTCGGAAGTTTAGACTTTTTCATTCAGACCAAAATCCCCATAGGTTTTTAATTGCAGTATTCTGTATTATTCGCTATGTGTGTATTCTGTATTAGTTGACTCTGGGTTTGATTCATGTGATAGATTCATGAGGGACCCAGATGAGTTGTAGTGGTTGGTGAGTTTCACTGTGATTTGGCTGTAAATATGGCTCTTGTTGTTTTACCTTCATTTTCCAAATCAAGTTTTTCTGTCATATTGAGTGTCACAGATCTTGCATGCAATGAGATAGGTTATATTTTGGATTTGACTTCTGATGGATTGTAAATCTTAACTCCTGTCATCAAACTTCTGAACAATATTGTCTCAGGCACATTTTGCTTTTCTTTTACAGCAAATTGTTCCTGATTCTGTAGTTTTATTTGAAATTACTTTGGCATGTACCAGTTGGTCCTTAAGGTTGTTAGGTCTTTGATAATAACCATAGGATATTCTTGAAATCTGCTTATCACATGTTCAGAAAATTGGATCTGGTCCCAGTGCCTCTAAATTAGTAATAAGTTTGTAGTATTGTGGTGGAAAGTTACCAAGACTTAGATGCACTTGTTGGTTTTTGTAGTTTCGTATTTCAAGACAGCACGTCTTTTGAGGAGTCTAGTTTGTCAATAGCCACATCATTATACCACCTTGTGTAACCTCTCCTTGTGTAACCTCTTCTTGTGTAACCTCTTCTTGTGTAACCTCTCCTTGTGTAACCTCTCCTAATGTAACCTCTTCTTGTGTAACCTCTTCTTGTGTAACCTCTCCTTGTGTAACCTCTTCTTGTGTAACCTCTCCTTGTGTAACCTCTTCTTGTGTAACCTCTTCTTGTGTAACCTCTCCTTGTGTAACCTCTCCTTGTGTAACCTCTCTTTTAAGGTTCCCCATGAGATATCCGAGGCTCTTTTCAAAAGTTACTTGGATTAGAACATATGTGTTTTGTCCAAATGCACAGGCCGTAAGGAAGATGTTTTAAATGGGGTTGATGTGGCATGCTTCCTCGCAACAAAACTGTCTTAAATACACTCTGAATAGTAGATTTGGGAATCTTTAACAAATTAAATAACTTTCTCATATGAAATTTGCAATCAGTTGTTTAATGTTAATACTCAGTATAGCAGATTTGTGACATGTGATTACTGATTGGGTGTATATTTTAATATAATGCTCAGATTATGCACATGGACCAAAAATGTAAAGTTTGGGGGCCATATATATGTATAAAATAGAAATCATACTGTAGTTATAGAACTCACCATTTTATGTGAGTGTGGGCCACAAAAAATGGCCCACAGGACTATAGTTGGACCATTCTCTGTTTCAAATTGTTACTAATTGAGCTTTCTCATGTGTATAGGTCATAATTAAGCTTATGACATAAAATTTGTATTGGTTGTGTAAAACATTAGGTTTCCATACTTAAGTATTAGACAGTTACAAAAAAACTGAAAAGAAAATAGCATAATTAAAGATCGATTTTCTTCAGGGGAAATGACTTAAGTTTTGAGTGCACAGAGTCATGACCTTGATGTTTCTTCATAAAAAAATGGTACAGTACTCCTATTATCACTGCATTGCTGATTAGTTCTCTTCTTTTTTCCTAGGTCATGCTTTCCATAGATTCTGTATACCAGAAAAGGAATGTTTGTTGTGTTTTGTATCCAGTTTGGAGGAAGAAAACAAGCTAGACTGGTCCTATGTCTAGTGTAATACAGCAAGAGAGCCAGGGTCTTACTTTTTATCATATCAGGCCATGCAATAAGAAATTATGATTTGGTATTTTTCCTTTGATAAGTCCAGGAGTCCAGCATAATAAATGTGTGAAAAAGTGGGGGTGGGGTGGGGTAATAAATAGCATTTCTGATCTAATGCTGATTTTATCCTATCATATGATAAATAATGTATCCGATCTAATGCCAGTTTGTATCCTATCAAATAATAAATCATGTATATATATATAATTCCAGTTTATATGTTTATTGGCTCAGACTTTGACTTGCATAAAGATTTATAAAACAATTTTTGCAGAAAGAGGAAAGTAATGTATTAAAAAAAAAACTCTTTTAGAAAGTGCTTTGAAACATAAATCTTTTTATGCTCCAGCCATGTATATCCATCTTGTACAAATGTATTTTTGTGTGTGTAGTTACTTTTGCTTCATTGCATGACATCCAGGCATTTTTGACATCAGGTGAATATGTATATGTAATTCTGTCCACATGCGCCAATGAGTTTTTCAGAGTTATGCACCTTGCTCAGCTGGTCCGAATCCTTTTGATGAATTGCCTTGAAACTTGGCAGATCACATTGACATAAAAATGTGTATCATTCTGTTGTCATGCTAGTTTTTTTCCAGAGTTATGCCCCTTTCAGATGTTAAGTGTATATATATATATATATATATATATATATATATATATATATATATATATATATATATGCTGTACTTTTTGTTTTCCACAGCTAGTTCTTCAGCTTTTGATGTATTACCCTGAAAGTTGTCTGATATTATTTACATCAGCATGTTTTTGCAGAGTTAAGTCCCATTTTGGTCCTAAATATACTTAGTGTATATGATAATTTTTGTCTCCCAAATAGTCTACAGCTTTTGATGATTTGACCTCAAACTTAGCAGACATTATTTACTTAGGGTGAGCATGTGCTTATTGTTTTCACTTTGTTTTATCCCTTGTGAATGCTGTTTCCAAGTTCTTCCATAAATGTATCCATTTTGTTAGAGTTGTCACTCTTTTCTAGTTGCACAGTCATTCAAATGGAGAAGGGACAAGTGTACCCATGTCTCATTAACAGATTTCTTGTATTATTATGTATATCCTTTTCTGAATATGCTAAAAATATCAGTGTAACTCGTTAAGTATGAAGATTGGTAACATTCTGTGAAAAATACAAAAATGCTGTCCTAAAAAGAGATATGTTGTGGTGGATTTGTTTTTTATTTTCTGCAACACATATATATTCTATTCCATGATGCATTCCAGAATCAGTATTCAGGAGAAATCCTTTTAAAGGGTGCTTACATTATTATTATACAGCAAACATTATTTCAGATTTTTGTCAGGATTTAGTGATTATGTGTACACTGTAATTTTGATGTTCATGTATTAAGCCTTAACACTCTGTATTGAAAGGACCCTCAGAAGAAAATTTGTGTCTGTGCTCAGTCTTGTCTGTTATTTAAATTAATTTTGTTGTCCATTTTATAGTAAAGATGTTACATAATCATGTCTTTTAGATCTCATACCATCATCAGTATTACAAAACCAAAAAGTTTTGATCTCATTACAGAGCTGTTACTAAGCAAAGTAAGTGATCAAACCTATTGACCTACCCAATACTCTTATTAAATCTCTTGCTTAATAGAGCACTCCCTCGTTGTAATGTCATTTAGTAAAACACTTTCATTTAAAAGGTGAGCATGGTCGTGGATCCCATTTCTTTATTCAGTATAGTGTACTTCATTATAAGACAACCTCACAATAAGACAGCATACTCTATGGCCCCATGGACATTATTATAATGATGGAGTACTGTAACATGTACATCACTATAGGGTGGTCTCGCTATAAGGCAATACACTCTGTGGCTCCAGTTAACAGCATTATAATGAGGTTGTGCTATGTTATATACTTAATTGTAAGGTGGTCTCACAGTAAGGCAGTGTACCCTACAGCTTCACTTAACAGCATTATAATGAGGGAGTACTGCATTTTTGACTTCATTATAAGGTGGTCCCACTATAAGGCAATATACCCTATGGCTTCCATGCACAGTATTAAAATGAGGGAGTACTGTATCATGTACTTCATTATAAGGGCTGTTCCATTTAAACATACATGGTACCCAGGGAAGGCAGTTTTAAAAATATATGCCAGGGGACTTTGACTTCACAGAGTCCATATTAAAATGATGAGAAAATTCTAAATTGCATCTATGGGTGAGTACTCCACTTTAAAAGTGCCTTCCCTGGGTCCCATGTATGTTTTAATGAAACAGCCCTAAGACAGTCTTGCTAGGCTGTATACTCTATGCTTTGAGGGACAGTTTTATGATGTATATTATCTCCATATCCCTTTGAAAGGATGTGACTATTTTGATGATCCTAACTCTCTAATAGTAGTTTTCCGCACATCAGCATTATAAGAGCTGAACCTTTTTATCCTGTTATTTTCATGTCTACAGATTTTTTTTTAACATGGTGAAATTTACTTTGTATATGCAACTTTCTTGAAAAGAAAATAGCATGCAAGTCAAAGAAGGTGTTAGTTTAGTAAAAATGTAAATAGAATTTAATAAATTGTTTTCAGATCTCTAAAGGTTGTGTTGAACAAGTTTCATATCCATTTGAAAGATGACATAAGTACAAGCAAAGAATCAGGATCATCATTTTGTTCCATTTACATAATGACCTTTTTTGGCACTGAAGATATTAAACATATGTAGATATTTTAAATAATATTTAATTGGCCTTGATTTATTTCTAATGTAGTAAATACATCATAATCTCCAAGTAATGATTTATGAATAGAGTTGTCCCTCTCAATAAAGACCCTTAGTGTACCACTGACTCTATTATAATATAAATATAGACAAAGATCCTATTATAGCGTTATTATATCTGTCTGATGTTATTTGATTCCTACTGAATTTATTGCATTTTTAGTTGTTGGCTTAAGAGAACCAAACTTAGATGAGTTCACATTATTAAATACTTAGTAGTTGTGTTCTAATGCTCTAGTAAGACAGCCATGTTGGAACATCCCTCACTACAAGGCTCACTCACTTGTAATGTAGGTCAGTTATGTAATTGTCATGAATAGCAAGTTAAATAATGGTTCACACTATATATAATGTAAATTATGGTGCTGCAGTTATATAAATAATATAATCCTGATGAAGATAATTTCAGCTCATTGAAGTGATGTAATTTAACATAGGTAGGTAAAGAGCAAGTTAAATAACAATTTGCACAATATATATTCAAACTTGTCAATAGCTGCCACCCATGGGAAAAGGCTGATGTGGACTTTGTTTAAGGTGACCTCTGTACACAGGTTCACCTTTAAAAATTGGTTTTCAAACAAGTACCATGCACTCAATATCTCTATCATTATTATTATGGTTATTATTATTATTATTTTGTAAAGATTATTTTATATGCACTGTTCAACAAATCATAAAATACAGGTAAATGTTGTTTTCTCCTAAATTTATGTTCCACACAAGATGACTGTATCCTGCTCACTTTAATTAGTGTATAAATTCAGTCATCACTTGCAATAATCACTGATATGAATTTGTTTAATTCAGTCATCACTTGCAATAATCACTGATTTGAATTTGTTTTGTACACCAAACCCTAATTTCACTCCTGATTGATAGCTTGCATATGACTATAAAACAGAGGACTGACTATTTGGTCTGCCAGCTTATATAAATTATGTTTGGGAACAGCTGTTCATGCATTAAAACCAATATTTGGATTAGTCAGTTGCTCAGTTCACCATGATCAAAGACAGCTAGCTTATGTGACAAGCCTGTGATGAATAGAAAATCAAATGAAGTTGTATATGGCTAGTTTTTGTGACCCATGAGACGAAACGTTGCCTGCCTTTGCAAAGTTTTAAATATTGAATGATACCTGACACTAACAAAAAGGTATGTAACATGTATCTCTTCAAAAAGACCAATTTTTTTTCCTCAGAGATAGCTTTGATTCAGGCAGATAGATGAAGATATTGAATGGTATGTGTCACACTGACACAGATGGCAACTTCCAATTCAGCTGCATGAAAACAACTAATTTTCCCACCTTCCAACCAATGATTTGCTTTGACCCTTTATGTTAATCATAAAAAATGCCTCACTTTCGAATTTGACATATTGACACCTTTGAGTTGCACTATTCATGTGACAGGAGTATGGCGAGTACATGTGAGGTAAGAAATGTTTGCATATCAATTCACATGATATTCCTTGATCTAAACGATGTCTTCCTTATGAAGCAAAAAATTAGTTTGCATAGTCTGAACAGTGACTTTATACATGGCAGTGACCACTTAAGGCAGGGATGAACTAATGGTTGGTTTAGAAACACCTGGCTACTGACCACGGGAGGCTAGTGATTGTTACAAAAGGACATTTTATAGGAAATTAGTCATGATGGGGTGGGGGGTGAGTTAGAATAACCATCGTGAACAGTTGACTGATGAGTAAAGGTGACCATTAGGACAAGTTTTACTAAATAATGTAAATTACTGTGTTGCAATTAAATAGAAAATATTATCCTAATGTAGATAATTTTCAACTCCTTGAAGTTATGTATTTTACATAAGTGGCTCAATTTAAACAGACACAGGTGAAATTGAAAGCAGAAATAATTTATGCTAAGGTCAGAATGTTGAAACTTTTTCTTTAATCAATTTGAGCAAATATGATCTTTTTGCTTTCATTGGAGATTGTTTACTGGTCTTTTTTTTAAGGGAATATTTCTTATAAGTTTCATTTCATGATGTAAGAATTCCAGGATATAAGATTAACATTTTATATTCGGAATCATTTTGACATGACCCACAAATATGTATTACAGCCTGTACTTAGTGCACACTATTATGGCACATTTTCAATTCTGTAATTTATTACTAGCAAGAACCATGTATTACAATGACTTAGGTTCCATGTTGAGCATTGCTATGCATTTTCTTTTCACATGAAAATATTTACAGGCAGTTGTAATGGTAGCCATGTATTATTTATATAAATATATTACATGTTATTAGTTTATTTATTACGTTTCAAATTTTAAAAAAAATTGTTTGTTTTATGGATGGATGTAAATTTGTGGAAACAAAATTTGTGCGGATTTGAAGATCCTCCTTTGTTTTTTTCATACTAACTCATCTGAAAGGCCATACTGTGGATTCATTTGTTTTCATGGGTATTACTTGTAATTTTTGTTACAAAATATTTGTTTGGTACTTAAATTTATGGATATAGTTGTATGTCTTATTTCTTTAAAGAGAGGAAACCTTTTTGTTGGATCTTTTCCACATACCATATATCCCATGAAAATTAACATAGCTGGAACAAAAGAGATTTTATCGTATTTATGTTGAACATTTTATACATGAGGTAAGTTTAATATTATAAGGTCTGAGATAAATAGCACCACACTACTATTATTCATTTAAATTTTGAAACACTGTAAAATCCCAGTGAAGCAAATTCCTAGATTTCCATTTCATAAAAATTATGAAACACTTGCACTCCCCGTGAAGCAAATTCCTAGATTTCCATTTCATAAAGTTCATGAAATATTTGCAATCCCAGTGAAGCAAATTCCTTGATTTCCATTTCATAAAGTTCATGAAATATTCGCAATCCCAGTGAAGCAAATTCCTAGATTTCCATTTCATAAAGTTCATGAAATACTCGCGAACTTTTTGTGTACCTATAGCAAGATGAAACATTTAAGATTACTGTATGTACTTGCTTATAAATCGAGTCCAACTTCATATTATGCACAGATTAGTCATCTCATAATGCACTGGCAGAACTGGGTCTATGCAGTTTATTAGGAGTAGTCATTAGAACAAACATCATAAACTCTGATCTGCTGATGCATTATGTGACAACAGATCAGGGTCTTTGTTGTTTGCTGTTGGACTCGACTTATAAGTGAGTACATGAGGTAGTCTTAATCATGTCCAGATAATCATACCAATATTGTTAATATAATTATTTTCACCAAATATGTGCAAAATTAAGTTTCATCTCTTTAATATTATTACTGGCTTTCAGACTACTAAAGTTTGTTTCCTCAGTTCATACTATGTAATGTTTTGTAACAGCACTGTACATTCTTTTGGGACTAAGGTTGTGAAAAAAAAATTAAAAAATATCAACTATTTTTCAGTACTTTATAAAAGTAGTTGCTGTACAGATTACAATAAAATACTTTAGATTAATTTAACATTTTGCTTATTATTATTGAAAAGTATTCATATTTTTTATGCTGCCACCATATCTGTGGAAGGACATAATAGTGTTACTATTAAACTATCCTATCCAATTTGACATGAATTTTGTTTCCACTCATTAACTTTTGAAAGACTTATTGGATGCAAACCAATTTGGTATTGGGCTTTACATTAAAAAGACCTGGGTCACTTTAGATTTTCACAATTTTACAATTTAATTGAGTTATGGGCTCTGTTTGACTTCGAACTATGTGTTGCCATGGCATCAGTTTTGTTTCTGCCGAGTAAGTTTTTAAAGACTTCCTGGATTGAAGCTAAATTTGGTACAAGACTTAGCATTAAGAGGACCTAGGTCAGGATTGATTGTCTCCCTTTCTGACAAAAACGTTACAGAACTAAAGGCCCTAGATTGGATTTAAAACTTTGTTCTTTACTTACATCATGGGTATTCGTGCCAATATTGATGCATTCCTGGTTTAAGGAAAAAAGATGCTATATTTCTTTATTTGTGTCTGTTCTTTGTACAACAACATCAACCACAATAAAATTGCTAGGTCTAGCTTAAGATCCTGCTTCAGGAAATAATACTAATACAAAGAAGGTAACAATTAACTGAAAGATAGTCTCCCAATTAACTGAAAGACAATCAGTGTTATATACAGTTTATACATACCTAATTTACAGCTAGAACAACATAAGATATTAAACTTTTATAATGTCTTTGAATGCATGCCTGTTATTTACAATAGTTACTATATACATAAATGTTACTATATGCTATTTGATTGATAACTTTGCTAATTTGATATGGAATAAAATGCTGGTGTTTCTATGTTTTGTTGCCTTTTTGTATGTCAGTGTGTGATAGTTTTGACTGGCTTCAATGACAGATTCATGTAGATGGAAAGCATTAAGAGAACCTAGGTCAGGATTGATTGTCTCCCTTTTTGTCAAAACAGTACAAAACTAAAGGCCCTAGTTTGGATTTAAAACTTTGTTCTTTACTTACATCATGGGTATCCATGCCAATATTGATGCATTTCTGGTTTAAGGAAAAGATGCTATAGGTCTTTATTCATGTCTGTTCTTTGTACAACAACAACAACCACAATAAAATTGCTAGGTCTAGCTTAAGATCCTGCTTCAGGAAATAATACTAATACAAAGAAGGTAACAATTAACTGAAGGACAGTCTCCCATTAGGCCCTCCAAAACACAAACAAAAAGGTAAATGCACAGACATTAAGAATTACATAAATTTTAACAAACATCATCATGAAATATAAACTATATAAATGCACTAATCAAAGAATGCAGTAAAAGAAAACAGAAGGAAGAGAATAATTATAAATTATGTCATGTCTAGATTTAAAATTTATTGCCAACTGTGCATTGTCTAAACTGATAATGGCATGTCTATATTTAGATTTAAAATTTATTGCCATCTGTGCATTGTCTACACAGATAATGGCATGTCTATAGATTTAAAATTTATTGCCAACTGTGCATTGTCTAAACAGATAATGGCATGTCTATATTTAGATTTAAAATTTATTGCCAACTGCATTGGCTAAACAGATAATGGCATGTCTATTTTTAGATTAAAAATTTAATGCCAACTGTGCATTGTCTAAACAGATAATGGCATGTCTATTTTTAGATTTAAAATTTATTGCCAACTGTGCATTGTCTAAACAAATAATGGCAAAGAGTTCTAGGCATGGCAACAGAGAACTGAAAACTTTGAATAAGTCTGTGCATGGTCATGGAATTTGAATGATATTTTTAGTCTTAAATTGTAATATTGTTAGATCTTACACACTTTGAAAAGGTTTTGGAGATAACCAGGCACCATTCCATGAATGCATTTAAAAACAAGAGTAGCCCATGAATAGTTTACTGGCTCTTGTATAGTCATCCAATTTAACTGCAAAAATAAATATTCTTCTGAAATATACCATGATGCATCTAGAATGATATATGCACCTCATGTGATTTTAAGACTTTAGATTCAATTTAAAACACTTTCCCCAAATTGTTGCACAATAGTCAATAAAATGTATGGATTGAAATATGGCACTCTGGTGTTGAGGGGTAAGTATTTTTTTAATGTGGCATGGCAGTGATATTTTGGCATCTATAGATTTGCACAAATAATTGTGTGTGTTCCGTTCCTTTTTGTTTACATATGCACCTGATATATGGTACACTTTAAGTAGTGGATAAAGACCTGAAAATAATGTTCCCCAAAGCAAATTTGCTGGTACCTGTTACTTTGACAAGATTCAGACCTATTACTTGCAAGGAAAACTTACATGTTTGTTAGCTTAAATCAGAGTATTCAGTGATTTACTAAGTCAAAGGCATTTTTAAAGTCCAAGAAAAGTAGTCCTGCTACATTTCCATCATCCATGTCCTTCAGCCATTTATTTTAGTAATTTTTTTTATTACAAGAGTGTGAAGCAAAAAGGCCTGATTGACCCTCATGTACAAGATTGTGCTCTGAAATATATTTAGTAAGTTGCTTTTCAAAAATTGTAGACAATATTGGAAGTAAGATAATCTCCTGTGTCATCTTTTGTGCCACTCTTATTGACATGACATACTCTTGCTAACTTTATAAGTCTGGAAAGACAATTGTCCCTACAGTTGTACAAGATTTCTTCAAGGGTATACAGTTTATAAATACATAATTTACAGCTAGAATAAAATAAGATTTTAAACTTCTGTAATGTCTGTGTATGCATGCCTGTTATGTAATATAGTTATATACATAAATGTTGTGTACAATACATGTAGTTACTATATGCATACATGTTGTGTACAGTAGTTACTATATGCTTTAATGTGTACAGTAGTTACTATATGCACAAATATTGTGTACATTAGTTACTATATGCATAAATGTTGTGTACAATAGTTACTATATTCTATTTGATTGACAACTTTACCAATTTGATAGGGAATAAAATGCTGGTGTTTCTATGTTTTGTTGCTTTTTTAGTATTTCAGTGTGTGATAGTTTTGATTTGCTTCAGTGACAGATTCACGTAGATGGATAACTTTTATTTAACATTTATTTATTTGTTTGTGCAATCATTTTACAAATAAATCATCAAGTGCATTGACTGAAACTTTCTTTGGCAACAGGCTTGGTGGGTAGTGTGCAGGACTTGAAAGAAGTAGTTGTGGGTTCAAACCCTGCCAGGACCAGCCTAGGTCAGCTACCATAGTGTCTCTGGACGAGGAATTCTACTCATTAACCAGACGAGTCATGCTTTTAGAATGGCATACAAATTTCCTTTTGTATATGGCATATTTTATTGCCACACATTTTAATTTTCAACCAATCAGAAAGCATGTTATATCTGCAGCTGTATTCAAATTAATTTTTCCTATCAATGCCTAAATTAATCTTTTTCCAGTTTACTGTGTCTGTGAATCAGTTATTGCATAACAGTGATTCTATGCAACCACTGACCAATTCAAAGTGCTTGCACATCCAAGTAGAGCAAATAAGCAGAATATTGATAGAGAGTTAAAAAAATCAGTTTAAGGGACCAATAGTTTGAGGGAATGAGGTTTTATATACCTATAAAATTTCTGTCATGTCATGTTCAATCTATTCAGGATGTCTGAAATGTGTTCAAGCCAATGAGATAGTATTTTTCAGCCGATAATAACTTAAACATTTTCAGACCAATTTTCAGGCTATTTTCTCAATATACAAATGAGTTTTGCTTATTTTTCCTTAACATGAACAAAGTTGATTTCTTTTATGGGTCAATTACATCTGCACATAAGTTGCAGCAGATACATTTATCATCAGAAAGGAACTATACCTTACGGTCGTACCTTCAATATGGCAATTTCATGTCCATACCAATCATTATAATTACATAATTAAATTAACCACTGTGAATTTATTTGAAGCCTATGAATTTTTGTGGTTTTGCAAAAAATACCAAAATTTTTTTCATCATTATTTGAGTTTGTGGATTGAGGAAAGAATCTTATTGTTTTCACAATGAAAATCAATTGATGGGTCTTTAAATTTGTGTCTTGTATCAACCATGAATTAAATGAAAAGTAGTTAATTCACAGTATTTTACCCTATTAATGTCTTTAAAGCAAAGTCTATGTTCTGTATATGAAGAATTTTGTAATGGTGACACATTTGTTATGGCACTGAATCAATGTACATAAAGAACCATTTCCTACATGTTTGAAGAGACAAGAGGTACTGACAGATATGCCAGAAATTTTTACTGTATTTATCTACAACAACAATCACAAAATACTTGTACACACAAAATATAATAAAATCCTTTTGATTGACATATTTAAATATCTTTAACGGAGATGTATATTTACTATCAATAAATTATCTTGATATCATTTATGGATTAGAACATTCATATCGTGGCAAATGATGAAAAATATTCACAAATAAACTTTACTGTATTTATCTACAACAACAATCACAAAATACTTGTACACACAAAATATAATAAAATCCTTTTGATTGACATATTTAAATATCTTTAACGGAGATGTATATTTACTATCAATAAATTATCTTGATATCATTTATGGATTAGAACATTCATATCGTGGCAAATGATGAAAAATATTCACAAGACTGCACTCTAATGATTTAAAATCAGGCAGTCATTATGGTATGCTGCCTGGTCAAGTTGACATGCAGTCCTCACAAATTCAAGTATCACTGATGTTGGAGTTGCTTCCCTTTGCAGGTCAGAACACATTTATCCATTGTAAGCAAATAACAATGAACGAAAGCTTCATACCTATAATTATATTCATAAAATTTGCAGAGCCAAACCCATCAATGTGTTTGCACTGGTTAGTTTTAAACGTCACTTTTTTTGATAGCACATGGCAATGATAGACTATAACCCTATATTTTTGTACTGATAAAACAGTTGTGACACAGCAGTTACACAGTCCTGAAACACTATGGCCAAAATGAAGAAAAAAGTCGACCCAAAAGAAACAGAAAATACATAAATTTGTACATTCATTTTATTATAACCTTAAAGTTTGTTTTTAAACATATTACTGCAAATTTTGAAGAACAATCCAAATAATAAGGCAAAAAAACTTAGGAGTTGTCTATGGTGTGTGATATTAAAAAGAATTAGGCACAGCGCCATATTCAGTTGTTACTGCATTCTAGGCATTTATCCTGTATAGCAATTGGCTGATGCAATTAGTCAGTTACCAGTAATTAATTTGTGTTATCATGCCAAAGGACCATTAATTCTCAACAAGTTGTCAAAATAAATCCAGCTTAGCCACTGAGTAAGCCCTTACATAGGTTCTCATAGAAGTACTAGCAGGCATTTTTACGACAGCTGACTGACCCCTTTTTCATGTTTGAAATAGATGGTATATTACATCTAACATGATTAGGTTAAAACCAATTAAAAAATTAAAACATGGATTTCACTTGAAAAGACCTCTTTGACTGATATCTTACAGCATTGCCACTACTATGCATTTCCCAACATTTTAATTGATCAAGATTTCATCAGAGTATATTGAGAAAACATTTGATTTTTATATTTATTTATAACATTTAGGATGTAAATTCTAAATTAACAAATGCTAACTGCCATTTTCAGTGATATATTAAGCAATTTATTGAGTTTTCATTTACCAGTTTCAATTGTGATTTTTAAATGTTAAGTTAATAGGAGCCTATATTTTGCAGTTTCTATAAGGAAAAAAAAATGGAATCCATTACTGCTTCCATTTTATAAATAGGTTTGAGAGTTATCAAGATGCACTACAATAAGGCAGCATCGTACATTTCTGTAAATGGCACCAGTAGAACCTTGGCTCTCTGTACAAGTAGCATGTATATGTCTCTGTTACAACATTGAACATGATATCCTGGTAAGATAAATTGACCAAATAAGTGTACAAAGACAAAATACATACATTGGTTATAAGATGTTCATGAAAGATATGTCCACCTGCAGGCCTTCATCAATAAAGATAATTCTGGCATATTTTGAAAGGTGAAACGCATTATTCTCAACAAGAAGTAGAATATATCTCCCCAAAAACTGTTATGAATACTTTCAATCTTATTGAAGAAGCCTTTATGTGAGTTAGATGACTCTGACAATATTGTTAGTGAAGAACTATCTCACTTACAGGTTGATGACTTAAATACTCCAATTACAAATGATGAAATTATGAGAAGTTTACTTAAAATAAAAAAAACAAAACCCCTGGACCTGATATGATACCTACTCTTTTTTATCAGTGCACGAAGGAAACGATCCCAGCATTCCATAACGCTCTATTCAACAAAATCTTTGAATCTGCTTATTTTCCTAAACAGTGGGAGAAGAGCATGATCTGTCCCATATATAAGTGTGGTGACAAGAGTGATTCAAACAACTACAGATGTATTTCTCTTTTTGATACTCTATGCAAAGTTTTTACTGATATATTGAATACTCGTATATACACGTGGGTGGAAGATAATGATGTTTTAGATGAAGTACAGGAAGGCTTTAAGAAACAATACTCAGCATGTGAAATATCTTTATTATTCAGGTTTAGCTCAGAAATATATATCCAAAAGAAAAGGTAGATTTTATAGTCTTTTTGTTGATTTTAAAAATGTTTTTGATAAAGTACAGCATGATATATTATGGTTATCAATAATACACAAGGGAATGAATGGCAAAATAGTAAACATTTTAATAGATATGTACAGAAATCTAAAAAGCTGTATCCGAACACCCAAAGGTTTAACTACTTATTTTGAATGTACATTAGGTACAAGGCAAGGTTGTGTTTTAAGCCCTATCATGTTTTCCCTTTTTATTAATGACTTGATTACACAGCTGAAGCTTGAATGCAACAGAGGTGTATTTATCTCGGAAGATATTAATGATATTTTTACAATACTTTACACTGATGATGTTATCCAGCATTTTTTTGATAAAACTTGGTATGATGGTCAATCTCGATAACTAAAATCATTGTTTTGAGAAATGGGGGATATTTCAAGCAAAAAGGAGGTATGGTTTTTCAAAAAAAGTCATATTAAATGTGTGCCTTATTACAAGTACATGGGTTTATTTTTCATCCCAAAGTTGGTTTGGATGAAAGCAAAGCAGATACTTGCAGCTGAGGCAAAGAAAACAACTTCAAAGATTTTGAATTATCAAAAACAATTCAGCTGCTTCAGTGTAGAGGATGCGTTTAAAATTTTTTATTCAGTAATGGGTCAGAAATTTGGGGATATGAATTTAGTAGAGATAATGAAACTGTGCAATTACATAGTTGCAAACAGTATTTAGGTGTTCCTAAATCTACCAATAATGCAATTGTGTTAGGGGAGTGTGGAAGATATCCACTTTGTACCTTATATTTTTTTTTACGATGAATTAAATACTGTTGAAGGTCATAAGAATGCCTTCAACTCAATACCCATACCAATGTTATTTAATGTTGAAAAGATTAGATGAAACTAACCAAGTCACCTGGACCAAAAAAAGTTAAAGACGCTATTTCATTTCTGTTTTGGATAAGTTTGGCTAAATCAAGATGTTGGGGACGAAAAACAATTTCTTGCACAATTTTTGCAATCAATTAAGGATTCAATGCTACAAAACTGGCAAAGTGATATTAACAACTCACATAAATGTGGGTATTATAGCATGTATAAAACCGAATTAGGACCAGAAAAATACCTCTAATGTGGATTATTGTATTTTCTTAGGAAATTACTTGCTTAATTTAGATGCTCAGTGCATACACTGAAAATAGAGATATGTAGGCATAGCAGGATTGAGAGAAATAATAGGTATTGTGAATTATGCAAGAAAATTAATGTTTAGTTGGTAGAAGATGAATTCCATTTTGTTTGTGTTTGTCCAGCTTACGATCATATATGAAAGAAATACTTCAATGAAGTTTATTATCTCTTTCCGTCTGTAGAAAAATTTGTATCCCTAGCAATTTATTACTTATAAGAAATCTTTCTTACTACATCAATTTGGCTTTTTGTCTAAGACAATCTATGATAACTCAAATGAATGGTGAATAATAGACTTAGAGGTAGTAACATCTTTATAAAATAATGCACCAAGTATTGGAAATTATGTTTGTATAATCATGAAGAACACCATATTTAACTTCTTTAAACCATAGCACAGATTATATTTACTTGTATTTTGTAATATGGGCCGGTGGTGTAAATTACTGAATAAAGTATTATTATTAAAAAAAAGCAATAGACCTATGTCCCTATGATGTTATACATGTAACCAAACTTTCCAGACTGTATATCATGCATGTATCCAAAACCTACAGACACACTGTATGTCATGCATGTAACCAAAACCTACAGACACACTGTATGATGTCATGCATGTAACAAACCCTACAGATACATTGTATGGTGTCATGCATGTAACCAAACCCTACAGACACATTATATGCTGTCATGCATGTAACCAAATCCTACACACTATATGTCATGCATGTAACCAAACCCTACAGACACATTGTATGATGTCATGCATGTAACCAAACCCTACAGACACATTGTATGCTGTCATGCATGTAACCAAACCTTACAGACACATTGTATGCTGTCATGCATGTAATCAAACCCTACACACTATATGTCATGCATGTAACCAAACCCTACAGACACATTGTATAATGTCATGCATGTAACCAAATCCTACAGACACACTGTATGATGTCATGCATGTAACAAAATCCTACAGACACACTGTATGATGTCATGCATGTAACCAAACCCTACAGACACATTGTATGATGTCATGCATGTAACCAAACCCTACAGACACACTATGATGTCATGCATATAACCAAATCCTACAGACACACTGATGTCATGCATGTAACCAAACCCTACAGACACACTGTATGATGTCATTTAACCAAACCCTGTGACACACTGTATGATGTCATGCATGTATCCAAACCCTACAAACACAATGTATGATGTCATGCATGTAACTAAACCCTACGGGCACACTGTATGATGTCATGCATGTAACCTAACCTTACAGACACTGTATGATATCATGCATGTAACCTAACCTTACAGCCACTGTATGATGTCATGCATGTAACCAAACCCTACAGACACACTGTATAGTAGGACTGAAAGGAGATTAGTAAACTTCGTGATTCAGTGGAATCACTAAAAAAATACTACAATGTTCAGGGTGTTCAAAACTGAAATAAACTGCACAACTTATGATTTGCTATTATAAAGAAATGTAAGGACAAATTCTGGTATTAAGATTATTGTGTTCATGGAAAATAAACATGGAAACTCAACCTTTGTCTTAATAGTCCATGTAGAAACTGTCAAAATTTTCCTGCTCAGATGTATCATAATTGGAAATTTCTTTGAATTCGTACATTAATTGGTAACATTACACTAATTAAGCTAGTAAATACATTTCTTATTTTTCTACATTTCAATAAAGTCCAGTGCATTAGTAATAGATTCATAAGTATTATGATGATCTTACATGTACATGGCATTAACATGGATACATCCTTTCCCAAGATCAGCCTACTGGTAGATTAGCTTGTACATGTATTATCTGGAAATGGTTGTATCAGAATGCAATGGTTGGACTTGTTAGTGCAAATGACCTTTCCAGAACCAGCTCAATAACACCTGTTTGATTTGTTTTACTCTATGCAAAAGCCAAGAGGATGCACTTAATAAACATTTTATTTTCTGTTTAGGCTTTAAATATTTATTTTGTATTTAATGCAAATAAGATTCATCACTGGTTAGCTAATGTTCCAACAAAATATATGGTATGGCTGGTATGTAGTGTATACCAAAAATTCACCTTTTTACCATTAATTTCAGTAGCAAGAAAATGGATAATAATGCTTATCCAAGTCCAACGTCATAGAGGAAAATCATATTTAAATCGGTATTTTGCACACTTTTAATAAACTACAGGACCAGTACAGAATATCTCAAACATAATCAAGAAAGTTTTATTTCAAACAGTAATCAAGAACATTTTATCTCAAACATAATCATGAAAGTTTTCAGAATTAGTCTGAAAATTTAAATCTCATTTACATCCATCAAGAGTCTGGAATTTTTTTTAATGGACAATGTTGTTAGCCTACCCCACCACCTTCCTGTGTACTGGTGACATCATGATGCTGAAGTGCAATTGGTCAAGTCCTTAATGATGTCTAGAATGAAAAGAATCTCAAGTATCTTCTTCAAGCAAAATGTGTTGAATAGTCTAATACTTCTTAATTCATCAAAATGTGTTGAATAGTCTAATCCTTCTTAATTCATCAAAATGTGTTGAATAGTCTAATCCTTCTTAATTCATCAAAATGTGTTGAATAGTCTATTCCTTCTTAATTCATCAAAATGTGTTGAATAGTCTAATACTTCTTAATTCATCAAAATGTGTTGAATAGTCTAATCCTTCTTAATTCATCAAAATGTGTTGAATAGTCTAATCCTTCTTAATTCATCAAAATGTGTTGAATAGTCTAATCCTTCTTAATTCATCAAAATGTGTTGAATAGTCTAATCCTTCTTAATTCATCAAAATGTGTTGAATAGTCTAATCCTTCTTAATTCATCAAAATGTGTTGAATAGTCTATTCCTTCTTAATTCATCAAAATGTGTTGAATAGTCTAATCCTTCTTAATTCATCAAAATGTGTTGAATAGTCTAATCCTTCTTAATTCATCAAAATGTGTTGAATAGTCTAATCCTTCTTAATTCATCAAAATGTGTTGAATAGTCTAATCCTTCTTAATTCATCAAAATATGTTTAATAGTAATCCTTTTTAATTCATCAAAATGTGTTGAATACTCTAATCCTTTTTAATTCATCAAAATGTGTTGAATATTTGAATCCTTTTTGATTCATAAAAATGTGTCGAATCCTTGTTAACGTTTCATCAAAATTGCTGAATCCTTATTACCATTACATCAAAATGTGTTGAATAGTTAAATCCTTCTTAATTCATCAACACGTGTCAAATCCTTGTTACCATTTCATCAAATTTGTTGAATCCTTGTTACCATTTGATCAAAATTTGTTGAATCCTTGTTACCATTTGATCAAAATGTGTTGAATAGTTGAATCCTTGTTACCATTTGATCAAAATGTGTTGAATAGTTGAATTCTTGTTACCAATTGATCAAAATGTTTTTAAATAGTCAAATCCTTGTAACCAATTGATCAAAATGTGTTGAATAGTCAAATCCTTGTAACCAATTCATCAAAATGTGTTCTGATATTAGCTTATGTAAATTAAACATCTAAGATGTATAATTCATCAATTCTACATGGTTTGGATGCAGTGTCAGCTCACATAATACTGCAACATATTATTTGCATGCTATATCAATCTGCTTTTCTGGATAAAAAAGTATGCATATTGTATCCCTCCTGGATCAGTCAGGAGACTCCTGTACCAGTGGACATTCTCCTGGTCTTCCTGCCTGGAACTGCAGTGTCCTGGATCCGGAGTGGAAATGATGTGTCACACTAATATATTTTCTAGGTGTGTGTGTTGGCTAGTGGAGGGCTTTTAATTTCTTTCATGGGCTTACCCATGGAGTCCTATATAGGATGACTGTTTGGTCAGTAAAAATGTTACAAAGGTCAAAAGGTCAAATCTGGATGTGTTTGTCCTTCAGAAGGAGACTCAAGGTCTTCTGAGTGACAGATCTGAAAAGGATAGAAAACTTTGATATTTGTTGTGGTATAAAACAAGAATAATACTGATAACTTAAATTATTAATAAAAATCAATCCAAAATTGATGGCTGTCTAACAGCAAAATATTTACATCTTATATACATGTTGCTCACATCAAAAAAGAAAATCTGATTAATTGGATGGAGTATAACTAATTTTCTATTGATGGCAGAACAAACATTATAATAAATCTACAAATGCAATATACTTTATGATTGGTTTGATATCAAAATCTACAACAAAAAACATTGATAACATTGTTATGCCATCCATCTCTCTCTCTCTCTCTCTCTCTCTCTCTCTCTCTCTCGCTCGCTCGCTCGCTCTCTCTGTGTGGCATAGTTCAATGAAAATTACATTTTGACTCTTTTATTAAACAAATTTTCCAAAGTGTCTTAGAATGTTTTTAAGGATTCAAGGGTGGTAATGTTGGTTAACTTCTAGTTGTAAAATTCTGTTCACTAGCTCCACTGATGTGTTACTGGTTAAAAAAAAAAAAATTGGTAAAACCACCATTAATGTCCTTAAATTCAAATACAGTATTTACTCACAAGTCAAGCCCAAGTGCAAACTGCACAGACCCAGATCTGTCATCGCATAATGCCCCGGCAGATCTGTGTTTATGCAGTTTGTTGGGAGTAATCAGTAGAGGAAATAAAATAGACCCTGATATGCTAGCATATTATATGCTATGCGAGTACATATGGTATTGTCCAATTTTGTGTTACTTATGATATTATTAATAACAGAGTTCAAAAGGACCTATGGAGGCTCATGCAAATATCATAAAGAGCTTTACATGCAGTTAAAGAAGCTCTTTCATATTGCTAAACCAGATTTCCATGCAATCCATATTTTTCAAAGCCTATTTTTTGTTTTCAACACAGGAGGATGTAAATTTTGTAAATTTCTTCATAACTATATTTTGCTGTTATCATACCTCATGGCAAATGTTGGTATATTGGCAGTATAAAGGACAAATATTTGGTGTGGTTCAGATAGGATAGTATAACATTTGTGACTGTCTGTACTGATGTAGGACTCCTGAGCTTGGTGACAAATTTCTTCTTGACCTGAAAAATTAGGTCAAGATTTGCATGATAAATGATAAAGAAAACATTTGAATAGCTAATCGTAAAAAGTTTAAACATTATTTAATACTCAATAGGAATGTCTCTGTCTTATCTGTCAAAGTTGAAAAAAAACTTGGAATTGTAGGAATACACATAAATTGCATGGATTTGGGTGATTCACCTCAAGCAAAATGCACCATAAAAGATGCAATGCAAATGGTCCACGATGTTCCAAGTGTCACCTGATCTCTTTCTGTTGCCATGTTGTGTCACATGATCAAAAGTAGTTCTTATAGATCTTTAAAGTATAAAAATACATCAAAGGTTCTTTTAATCTCCCTTCCCCCCCCCCCCCGCAACCGAAGTTATGGGGGAAATGCAATAGCTATGTCCTTCTGTCATTTGGTAGACAAGGTGGTTTCAGCAGCATAACTTTAGCTTGCCAATGTCCCATTTCCTCAAACTGTAAGTAAAGGCAGGAAAGCCTATTGATTTGGGAGCAGTTAGGAAGTGAAACTGATTTTTTTTTTGTATGACAAGTTTCCAAGGTCTGATTGTCATGTGACTTTATCAAATGACTACATTTGGGCAGGGGCAGTTCCCTATTAATTATGAGACTAAGAGATGAAAGGTCAAGGTCACTGGAGTGGACATTGCAGTTGTTTTGGTTTCCTCTAAATAAGCCAAAGCTTTGTGGATCCAA